>PVKH010000365.1:0-39589 GCA_004027955.1 Chaetophractus vellerosus
GGTCCTGTACATGCTTCCCTACATTATCTTCAAAGGTCTTTATGGTCTTGGCTCTTATATTTAGATCTCTGATGCATCTTGAGTTGATTTTCATAAAAGGTGTGAGATGGTGTTCCTCTCTTATTCTTTTGGATATGGATATTCAGTTCTCCACTTGAAGAAGCCATTCTCTCCCAACTAGGTGTTCTTGGTGGTCTTGTCGAATATCAGATGACTATGTATGTGAGGATTTATATAAGAACTCTCAATTCAGTTCCATTGTTCAATGTGTCTATCCTTCTGCCAATACCATGAGGTTTTCATCACTGTAGCTTTGTACTATGTTTTAAAGTCAAGTAGTGTGATACCTCCAACTTCATTTTTCTTTTTCAGTATGTCTGTGGTGATTTGGTGCCTCTTAACCTTCCAAATAAATTTTGTAGTTATTTTTTCCAATTCCTAAAAAAATACAGTGTTGATTTTTATTGGGATTGCATTAAATCTGTAGATTAGGTTTGGTAGGATAAACATCTTGATGATGTTTAGTCTTCCTATCCATGAACAGGGAGTATTCTTCCATTTATTTAAGTCTTCTTTGATTTCCTTTAAAAATGTTGTGTAGTTTTCTGTATATAAGCCCTTTACATCTTTAGTTAAATTTATTCCTAAGTATTTTATTCTTTTAGTTACTATTGTAAATGGTATTTTTTATTGATTTCCTCCTCAGATTGCTCGTTATTGTTGTACAGAATGCTACTGATTTTTGAGCATTGATCTTATAGCCTATGATGTTACTGAACTCCTTTATAGGTTTTAGGAGCTTTATTGTAGATTTCTCAGAGCTTTCTATGTATAGTATCATGTCATCTGCAAATAATGAAATTTTTACTTCTTTTCCAATTTGGATGCCTTTTATATCTTTTTCTTGCCTCAGTGTTCAAGAAAGTACTTCTAAGACTATGTTAAATAGGAGTGGTGATCGTAGGCATCTTTGTCTTGTTCCTGACCTCAGAGGGAATGCTTTTATGATTTCACCATTGAAGATGATGTTAGCTTTGGGTTTTTCACATATATACCCTTTATCATGTCCAGAAAGTTTCCTTCTATTCCTATCTTTTGCAGTGTTTTTATCAGGAAAGGGTGCTGTACTTTGTCAAATGCTTTTCCTGCATCTATAGAGATGATCATGTGATTTTTTTCTTTCAATTTGTTTATGTGGCATATTACATTGATTGATTTTCTTATGTTGAACCATCCTTGCATACCTGGGATGAAACCCACTTGGTCATGTTGTATAATTCTTTTGATATGTTGTTGAATGTGATTAGCAAGTATTTTATTGAGAATTTTAACATCTAGGTTCATTAGAGAAATTGGTCTGTAATTTTCCTTTCTTGTGATACCTTTGTTTGGCTTTGGTATTAGGGTAATGTTGGTATCATAGAATGAGTTAGGCAATGTTCCTTCTACTTCTATTTTTTGGAGGAACTTAAGCATAATTGGTGTTAACTCTTTCCAGAATGTTTGGTAGAATTCTCCCCTAAAGGCATCTGGTCCTGGTTCTTCTTAGTTGGGAAGTTTTTGATGACTGCACCTATCTCTTTACTTGTAATTGGATTGTTGAGTTCATCAATTTCTTCTATCCTTGTTGATATCATGTTGAAAAGGACATAGTGAAAAGAAGCAGCAATGACTCTAGACTTATTGGAAGGCATTTGCATAAGAGAAGATGGGATCTAAATCCAACAAAAATACAGGGGCCTTCCACCTCAGTGAAATTTCTAGGTGTTCAAATGTGTGGGCATGTCAGGATAGCCCTTAAAAAGTGAAGGATAATCTGTTGCATCTGGCCCTGCGTACATTTTTAAAAAAGAGGCCTAATGCTTAGTTGGTGTGTTTGGATTTGGGAGACAACACATTCCTCTTTTGGGTGTTCTACTCATGTCTATTTACCAAGTGACCCAAAAAAACTGCTAGTTATAATTGGGGACTGGAACAAGAGGAGGCTCTGTGACAGGTTCAGGCTAATAAAATAAATATAATGTCATAGAATTGGCAGTCAAGGACCATAACTGTATCATTTTTTGTACCATTTTTTAAAAATATTGTTCCCATATTTATAAAAATCAAAACTGCATGGGCACTTTCAAAAATTTTATTTTCATACTTTCAACTGAATTTCAATTCTGTTAATTTATAAATACATAAGAAAATACTCCATTTTAATTATGGATTAAAATTATTAAAAATATTTGAAATATGACAAGACTCTTCTATACACTCTAACTAATAATAAATATTATAGTACTTCAAATGAACAATTGTCCTCTGTTCATTAAAAATATATTTGTTGTGTATATATAATCACTGTATTTATATATATAATTGTAGTACATGCTGTATTTTCACAAACTGGCCATATAAGTCATGATCACTGCTCTCAGGAAAAATGAATCTTAAACAAATGGTTCATAAAAATTTAAAACATAAATTTCAATCCATGAGCCAGAGACAACTAAGAGAGATAGAATTAGGCTTTTTAAAAATGTTCTTTTCCATATTGCTTGTATTGTGCTAATGCATACCAAACACAAATGACATCTGCTGCCATTGCCTATGGATGTTACCACTTTCATTTCTTCCTCAATTCAATTTTTTTTCCTACATTTTTAGCATTATTGTTTGTATAAGAAGACAGAAAATTCATAATATAGTTACTTTAAAAAAAAAACGTTAAGTGCAACGTTTGAGGGGAAGCTTCAATGTTATGTAAGAACTTCTCTTTCTATGTTGTTAGGAGAAATTTCAAGAGAAATTAATTAAGTTGCAATCCAAAAAGAGGTATGTATGGCATGACTGAAAGAATTATCACTTCTCATTGAATAGATAGCTAAAAGCATAGGAAGATTGGCAATATAATTCCTCCTTAAAGAAGGATTATTTGTGCTTGGGTTTGAGAGGAATGTTTTCCAGTATTCACCAATTGATTAATATATTTTAAACTTCATCATTATATTAAAAATTCTCCTGAATCTGGAGACAGGCATGACAGGCAGACATAAATTTAATGCTTAGAAGTTTCAACTTATATTACAAGGTATTTATGCTCTGAACTCGAAGAACTCAAAGTGAGATATTTATTACTGTTAAATATTTCCCTTCAAATTTGTATACCATATTTTAAATCACTTCATAGCGATTTTTATCTCTTTATTTCTCCAGGTATAAATAGATAGATTTAAAAGAGTTGTGACAACAGAATGAAAACCGGCAAGACATTTGTCCACACAAGTGATGCTGAATGGTCACACGGAGATGAAGAAGCCAGGCACAAGGAAGAGTATCACCACAGTGATGTGGGCAGTGCAGGAAGAGAGTGCCCTCAATGCACCAGTTTTAGAGCTTTGGCTAACAGTTAAGACAATATATGTGTAGGATATCAGCAAAAGAATAGAGCAGGTCACAGTTAGGATGCCATTGTCAACATTCATTAGTATTCTCAATGTATAAGAATCCATGCATGCAAGCTTGATTACCAGTGGTATATCACAAAAGAAGCTGTCTACTTCCCTGGGGCCACAAAAAGGCAGCTCCATAATCACAGCCATTTGACTCATGGCGTGCACAAAGCCAATTGTCCAGAAAGCCAGCAGCAAACCAATGCACTTTCACAGGCTTATAATGGTGGAGTAATGCAGGGTCATGCAAATGGCCACATAGCTGTCATAGACCATAACCAGAAGCAGCACTATCTCACTTCCTGCAGTCAAATGGACAAAGTGTATCTGACACATGCATCCTCCAAAGGAAATGGTCTTGATCAGCCTGAGAAACTCTCTGATCATCTTAGGTGTGGTGACTAAAGAAAGCAATGTTATCAACAAAGGAGAGTTTGGCCAGCAAGAAATACATAGGGGGAATGGAGATGTAGGTCAGTGATGATTAAGTTTCTGACAAAAATATTTCCACGTATGATGGTCAGGTAAAGAATTAAACATATCATAAGAGTAAAACCTGCATATTCTATGAGTGGCAAAGTCCCAGAAGTACAAATTCTGACACAACTGATTGGTTTCTTATATTCATTTATTCTGCTTTTGTCTCCTATAACTTAGAGAAAGTTAGATAGTCAGTTAATTGGTTGGGCATGGAAATTTCCTTTAAACTTGGTGTTTACCAAAGAGTTTTGTATTTTCATATGAAAGTAAAAAGTACAATCATGAGACAAATCTTTGCAAAACATGCACAGTTTTGTGGCCAAAAATGACATTATGTACCTAAGATTGGCTTCCCAAGAAACACCTAGAGATGGTATTCTTATAGAAGAGATTTATTAGTGGGATACTTTTAAGAGAAAAGGTGAGGATGGTAGAACAGTACAAAGTCAAAGGGACTAAAATATTTGGTGTCACCTGAAAACTAGTTTCTATCCACTTTCCCATAAAATGAATCTTAGAGGGTCACCAACAGCATCCATTACACTAAATAATTAAAACTTATGTCATCTTTTCAGGAAGATGATTTGTAACTAGTATTGAAATATTGAATAAATGACATCATTCAACATTACAGGTTTTTTTCTATAATAATTCCTTTAAACCTCATGTGATCCTTTTTTATAAGATGCCATAAAATTAATCATTAGGTTGTTTTAAAATATATGGTGTCCTGCTATAGACTTGTGATATATGCAATGGAAGAAATTGCAAAATTATGTGGAGCCAGGGTCACTGGACACGTTAGGGGCAGGGAGAGGGAAGGGTAATTGTAATGTGGGGTTTTTTGAGGGACTTGGGAATTGTCGTGGGTGATGTTGCAATGGAGGATGTAGGCCATTTTGTATCATCATGTACCATGCAGAACTGTGTGGGAGAGAGGGTCATCGACAGTCTGAACTGTGATCCATGCTTGATGGCAAAGCCCCAAAATGTGTATATCTATCACAGGCATTATGCCACACTGATGAGGGATGTGTATGTTGGAGGTTGTGGGAGGTGTGGGGGGGTGGTATATGGGTATTCCTGGAATTTCTGTGTAACATTTATGTAATCAATGTATCCTAAAAATATATATAGATATATAAAAAATTTAAAATAAAATAAAATAAAATAAACAAAATATATGGTGAGGCAGCTGTCATAATTTCATGCTTTGGACTTGAAATTATGTTATGACAGTTATACTTGTAACTCTTTTGTTGGACCTCTCTTTTGTTGTACTGGTTTGAGTCTTTTTTTGGATCTCAGAATATTATGATCTTAAGCTAACCAATTCCTGTTTATATAAACCTATTGTATGTGGGAATTTTTGCTTAGATTCAATTAAGGGACCATTTGATTAGATCTCTTTTGATTGGATCACTTCAGTTGAAAGCCTTTGATTAGATCACAGGATCTCTGATAGGTCCTAATCCTTTCATGGTGAAAGGATCTATGAAAAGTCAAATTGTCAAATGATTGGGACCAAATTTTCTGCATGCAAAACCAACAAACTTTTTGCAAAATCTGTATGAATGAAACCACTGTCTGCCTGGGGAAAAAAAAAAGAAAGAAAGGGGAGAGATTGAAGCAAAAATCACATCAGGGACAAAACTATGGAAGGTGAGGTCTGGGCTTAAGACATTTTCTTGTTCCAGGATACCAAGGCATGGGGTCCAAACATGTGTGCAGATGGGGTGGGTTTGCCCCAGCATTTGAAGAAGATGGACTTTCTGCCCATTGTGTAGTGATAGTTCTGCTACCTCAGGCTTTAACACAGAGGATCTGGAAATTGAAGTAGCTAGTCCATTGTTGTATAATCTTTCAACCTAATGAAATCCCATTTAATAAAAGGCAACCCATTTCTGGAATATTGCTTTGGCAGCCTTTAGCATACTAAGATATATGGTATTAGGATTATTTGTTTAGTCTGGAAAATAGTCACCTATATTTTGCATATCTGTCAGGAGATCAATGTTCTGAGTTCTGGAGCAACTGAGAGACGTTTTGCTTTCAATTACAAAGTAGAAATGCTGGAAACACTAGATACTGAAACTATAAATATTGTTAAATGTTCCTCATTTTATTTGAACTCAAAATTAAATTTGATTTTCTGTGAATGTCCACAAAATTTGACAAAACATTAGCTAAAATGAGAAAGAAAAGAAAAGAGAGAATACACAAATAAAGAAAATCAGAAATAAGGGTATATTTCCACTGACCCCCTTATTGTAAGAGAGAGCATAAGAGGATACTAAATAATATTGTATGCCAAAACAGTAGAAAATTTAGATGAGATGGACAAATTCCTAGAAATACACAAACCACTTACACTGATGTTAAAGGAAAAAGAAGCCTTCAATACACCAACCAGAAATAAAGAGATTGAAATGGTCATCCAAAACCTTCCAAAGATGAAATTTCTAGGACCAGATGGCTCCCCAGGTGAATTATGCTAATCATTCAAAGACTATCTAATTCCAATCTTGCTCAAGCTCTTCTAAAGGAAAAAGAACAGGTAAAAATGCTATCAAACTTATTCTATGAAGCCATTACCCTTATATAAAAAAACAGATAAAGATAGTATGAAAAAAATTACAGTACAATGTCTCTAATGAATATAGATGCAAAAACTCTAACACAAAATACCTGAAAACCAAATCCAAAAGCACATTAAAAGAATTATAAGCCACAATCAAGTGGGTTTTATCCTAGGTATGCAAGGGTAGTTCAACACAAGAAAATCAATTAGTGTAAACACATTGATAATTTTTTGGGGGGGAAAAATCATATGATCCTTTTGATCGATGCAGAAAAACATTTGACAAAATACAGCACCCTTTCTTGATAAAAAACACTCCAAAAGTTAGCAATAGAAAGAAGCTTTCTCAATATGATAAAGTGCATATATGAAAACCCTACAAATTAGCATTGTACTTAATGGTAAAAGACTGTTAGCTGTCCCACTGAGATCACGAAAAAAGCAAGGATGCCCAGTGTCACCACTGTTACTCAGAATTGTAGTAGAAGTTATAGCTAGAGCAATTACTGTACATAGGGAAATAAGGGGAACTGAAAGAGGAAAGTGAAAATTAAACTTGCATAAGATATGATCTTATATCCAGAAAATCCTAAAAAATCCACAACAATGCTACTAAAACTAACAGATGAGATCAGCAATATGGCAGAATAAAAGATGAATATGCAAAAATCAATAGTATTTCTTACACTACTGATATGCAATCTAAGGAGGAATTCAGGAAAAAATCACATTTATAATAGAACTAAATGAATGAAATATTTATGAATACAACTTAACTAAGGATATAACAGATGTGTATTCAGAAATCTACTAAACATTGCTATAAACCAAAGAACACTTTAATTAATGGAAGGACATTCCATGTTCATGGGTTGGAAAATTAAATATTGTTAAGATGTCAATCCTACCCAAATTGATTTTCAGATTCAATTCAATTACAATAAGAATCCCAACAGCCTCTTTTGCAGAAAGGGACAAGGCAATTATTAAATTTATTTTGAAGGAAAAGGCGCCTCAAGTAGGAAGAAAGCTGGAGGACTCTCACTTCCTGACTTTGAAGCATATTACTAAGTGACAAGAGTAAAAACCCCATGGTGCTGACAAAAAGACAGAAAGATTGACCAATGGAACCTAATCAGGAAATCAGACATAGACCCTCACATCTATATTCAAGAGATTTTTGACAAGGCAGGGAAGCATAGAGAGATTGACAGATGATGAGGTTTGTTTTGTTGTTTGATTTTTTTTATTATTGTTATTGTAATAAAATGATTTAAGTGATGAATGTACAGCCATGTGATTATATTGAATACCAAAGGCTATATACTTTGGATGTATTCATGCTTTATTATTATTATGTATCAATAAAGTTGATATGTTAAAATATATCTTAACTCCTGGTTAATATATTGTGTAACTCCATATACAATTAAATATATCTAGGGATTAAAGGATATGGAGAAAGTGTTAAAGGGAATTATGCTGAAAATATAAAGCTCTGGGTTAAAAAAGATAGGTGAAGTGTGCAAGAAGTTCCCACCACACGTATTGAGTGATAATAACAAATGAATTTCCCTTGTTCAAGAAATCCTAGGGGGATATGGGTTGAAAGGACATTCAAGCTGTTGGATCTATGAACTTTCTTTACAAAGTGTGTTAATTAATGGGGGGAGTGGGTGTTAGGGAAAGTGTGATGATTAATTAAAAATATGCTATGACCTCTAACCATATTTTAGCACTTCAGCCTAGCTCAGGAACTAGAGTTTGCATTTAATAAGTGAATAATGAGCAATGAAACAATATAGATATCAAATGCCAAGTCACATAGGCTATGGAAGTTTAGAATAAAAAGGGATGAAATATTTTTCATTTATTTTCAACTATTTCACTGATAAAATCCTCTTCCAGCAACTTAGTTTTTCTTATACTGATGGAAATAAAACATTATTTATAAGCCTGAAAATTAATTACCAAACATTTGATGAAGAGTTTTTCAGGGTCCTAGACCTTATGTTAAAAGTTCAACTATGATAGAGTTATAACACCTAGGCATGCCTATTTTCTTCCCTCCTGACAAATGTGATGCCACCAAACCCTGATTTTTTTCTCCTGTCATTCCTACCCCAGCTTCAGTTCAGGTCCCCTTGGTTTTAGTGACATGATCCCTAGACTCCTGGTTTTCATATCCACAGTCATTCCCATTTTCAAAGCATCTTAACCATAACTGAAACATAGCCTTTGATATATTCTATCATTATTGCATCAACTATTAATCTCTTAAAATTGATTTGTATATGATGCTTTACAAAAGTACCATCACACAACTAGGGTCCCTACATGTAAAGACTTTTGTTTAAAAGAGGTTTGGTAACTTTTTCATCAATAAAACACAAATTTATATTTTCAGCCATGAACTTGGAAGTTTTCATATGTTTGTATCTGATCTGACATGTTTTGAGATGTATGGAACAAACTCAATTAGAATGTTGCCTCTCATATTTCCTATACTTCTCAAAAGCAAAGAACAATCTCACTTCCTCTTGCCTGCATGTATTAGTGAGCCTCAACTCAAATGGAATATTTTTAAATTTTATCTGGGGAAAACATTTATTTCAGGTTCTAGGACTTCTTGTGCTGGTACTCTGGTCTTCTCTGAATGGAGGCTGCTGACTCCCTACTCTTGAACTCCTCCCAAAACCTTCCTACTTTTCTTTAGTTGTTAAACTAGGTTGTGTCTTCCCCTTTTGGATCCTGTGGATGGCCTGTTGGAGGGCTGCATGCTAAGACTTCAACTATTGCTATTTTGTAGGAGGATATAACAGGCACATTTAATGATGTTAGTAATTTCTCTTCTGCTTACCAATTCAGAAGCAGTAACAGGCAATGTGTTCAGGTGAAAAAATATCTTGAAGGGCAAGAGCTATCTGATTTCCTACCATCATAAGTAGAATCAGGTCACAAATTTCCATTGAAATCCAACTGGATGACTTAATTATATAGTGTCTATTAATATTAGGTAGTTTCCAATTAGTAATGAGAAACACTGAGAGCGCTTAACAGGTGATTCTAATGGGAATTCTGTCAGCTGTGGAACTGATGCATCAGGGCTACAGAGTATTTTGTAACAGTTTGGTTTGTTAATATCAGTGTGGATTTTTGTATGACACCTGAGGTTAGATGGACTAGTCATATTAGAGTGGTTTTTAGAGCTGGTGACTTGCTTTCTTCTCCAGGTGATTTTGGGACCATTTATTTTTGATTATTGCTTGTGGAAAATAGAATTTAAGTTTATGAGGTGGCATATCAAGATAAAAAGGATGTTGATTAGGGCCTTTAGTACTATCTTCTGGTGTGATAAATGCCACCTCACTTTACCAGGTGGTCCAAAGGAACTTGTGGTGGTGGGTCATATTGGGGAAGAAGAATAAGCTGAAGGTCTCATAGAGAGACAGACAATGCCTCTGAAGGGATTTGAGGAAGCAGATGCTGAAACTAAGGAAGAATGTCATGTGTGAATTTAGATTTGGATTTTCATAATGATATTGCTCTTCTATGCCAAATCACTTCTATGATGTTCCAAGTACTCATTAGTTTCCTTCCCAAGCACATCAGTTAGTTTGTTAATTCCTAAAGTAAACATTTATTCAGTGTCCACTATAGGTTAGACTCTAGGCTAATAATATTAGATACAACCATAAAATCCTACTTCTAGCTCAACATAAGCATAGAGTGTAGGAGAAATAATTTATTCAATCTACAAGGAGCTATCTATATACAATATGTTGGGTTAAACTTTTAATATACATCCTTTCTTAGTCTTTACATTAATTGTTGTTAAGAATATAATTTTCATTACTATCATTGCTATTTTAACCATTTTAAGTTGAGGAAAATGAGGCTTAGAATTCTTCAGAAATTTACCAAAAGCCACAGAGCAAATGAGTAGCCAAAACTCAGATCCCTCATCTTTCTATGATAAAGGACAATGTTCCTTATCTTTTATTTTATAATTTGATTCAATGATTATCATATAAAAATAAAGTAGATACAATATTATAGTTGTTATCATAAAATATTTTAAGCAAATACTTAATTTCTAGTGACCCTGAGGATCTATCAAAAAATTCCTTCTAGCATATTAGGATGCAAGAATTTCTTGTTATTTGACTATTTTTCCTTTATTTGGATAAATGTGGATTGAACAAAATGCTATAGTATCAAGAGCAGGTTACTTCATGCAACTGTCTAGTATCTTAGATGTAATCTTTTATCCATGAGGCACAGTCTATATATTTTTAATGATGGTATCATATAATGGAAGCATAACATTAACACTAAGTTCTTATATTTCATTCTATGACATACTATTTTATTCTTGCTTGTAATAGTATAATACTTAAAATAGTATAAGTATATTTACAAGTATAGGGATAGGTCCCCAAATGTGGGAAGGAAAATAAAATTGGATGATTAAATTGTCAGATGTTTTAGTTACAAAATATGTAATCTGCTCTCTTGGTTTTACTTGGAGGGTTGGTGGGTTTTTTAATAATCCTCACAGAATTGGTGGAAGTAGTAGAGAAATAGGATTTCCTTTGTTTATAAGAATGAGGCCCAAACCTGTATTTCAAAACTGTCTCTGGATACCTTCTCTTATTGCTGACCACACATCCAGTCTCACTGGGCTGTAATAGGTTAAAGGACAATGGCATTGCTAACCCTACAAGTATGAAACCTTTGCTGTCCCTAGTGCAAAAACAATTCAAATTACCATCTCAGCCTACATGTATATTGGACTCAAACTGAAATAAAAGTCTCCCACATTATTATATCTAGCATATTGATTAGTGGTATAGGTCTTACCTATGCCACTTGGTGGCAAGGGCATTTGGGAAATATAATCTTGTTTTATTCTTTATTAGTAGGACAGGGAACACTCTTATAGGACTAAAAACACATAAGAAGGTGTTCAAAACTTTTAAGGAGTCACAAGCAATAGAGGTCTCTACCTATATCACCACTGATGGTTACTTCAAATATAAAAGGAAGGAAGATTCTACCTCCTTATCATGCAACAATGGGAAGAAGTGATCATGTTATGACTAGGCTCTTGAATGTAGTTCAAAGAGTTGAATAAGTTGGGAAAGCAGTTTTTTTGGTTTCTATTTTGAAATAATTAAAGATTAAAACATTACCAGATGAGGGATGAAAATTTAAATAACAAAAATATCATTATAAATTGGTCTAAAAATTGGTGAGGCCCAATGCAGCATGCAACATAAATGAGGAAAAAGTGAACAATCTGAGAAACTCAACTTAAATATATGAAAATGTACTGCTGAAGCAAATGGTGACTGTGATCTGATATAGGAAGGAAATATTAGATACAGGCAGAAGATGGCTTGCCATTTATATATGATAAACCTCTAGAGGACATTTGAATCTTGTTCCTACTATTATTTTTCAATATTATGTTTATTATAGCTTTGTAGACATACAGCTACAAAAAAGAATTGGGGAGATCTCTATCACCTGATATAGAGGTTATGGGACCTGATATTTCCCAGATATTTTGTTATGAGTAAAATGCAAAAGAAGGTCTGTAGTATGCTATGTTTTGTTTTTGTTAGTATAAGAAAAAATGAAAACAAGATGAAAAGAGTTATTGTGAAAAATGAAACACAAGAAACAAATACCAAAGCAATGAAATTGACTGCACCAAAGTGGCTTTTGGAAAGAATCAGAGACTAGGAACAGAACAGAAAGGATGTGTGGGGAGAGTTACTGCTATGAATATTCCTTAGAAACCATAAGAAGGCTATATATATATATATATAGTATATCTATAACAAAGGAGGGGGAAATATAAAATTGAAAATTATGGGCATAAAGATTTAACTTATTTCAAATGGATAATTAAAAAATAAAAGAGTATAGAGAAAATTGATGCAAGCAAATTTAAATCACAGTAATTTGAATATATACCATGAGAATAAAGAAAAATACTTGTTGTATAAAAAAATTTGAATTCAAGTCGCTTTGTTTTACATAGTCTTATGGTTTACAATTTTGAATTATATTCAGTATACTTTAGAATTGAGCAAACAAGAAAAGATATGGTGAATAAAGTCTCCAGGTTTCTCTGCATTGGAGAGATGAGCTAGATATATGGAACAGGGAAGGCCAGAATAATTGTTTTTTGACCTTAAAGATATTTGTATGAATGACTAGCTTTATATTTATCACATGAAATATTTATTAAATATATTTATCTATAAATGTCTACATATATGTATTTATACAATTATACACATATAAATATAAATGTATTCTTATACATTTGCAAATATGTTTTCCTTATATGTGTCTTTTAAGGGACCTATAAACAGTGACACTATAGTAGCAATCAGAAAAACTACTTCCAAAATCTTGGTGTCAACTGAACATTTTGCACAAAAAGGGTTCAGGGGTCATTGAAGATATGACTTACTCCAGACCTAGGTATTGAAAGTACATGATAGTCTGGAACATCATATTGTGCCAGAAAGTAATGTCTTCAAAGAATGCTGGAGGCATACCAGACAGAAGGGACAATGTGAAGGGAAAACCATTGACCAAATTTGGAAAATTTAATCATTATGAGAATTATAGTAACAGATTCTAAACCAATGAAAAAAAATAGAAATCTGTAAATATTTGAATTTTTGATTAAATAAACATATGAGGAATAAGGTAAAACTCTTACTTTTGTAGAGGAATAACTGAAAAACATAGAAGAAATGATGGAATTAGAAAACCATTAGAAATCCATCATTAAAATAATTGACTCAAACAAGCATCATCAATGGATACCAAAGCTAGTGGGAAAATTTTGATGAGGATCAGAATATTTATATAGTCTCAAGTTATCTACCTACAAAACTCTTATTATTTACAAAGGAAAAATGGTAATTTTGGAGAGGAGAACTTGACAGATGCCACCCCAACAAAATTATCAAAGTTAATACCACCAGTGATGGGACAATCAACCTCATCTACCTCCTGATATGAAGGACTCAGTACACAACACCTTTTCAGTAGCATTATTACCCAAAATGAACACCTTGAAATAAATATGAAGAAACCTCAAATTCAAACTGACAGGTTGTACAACTTCCTTGGTCTGTACTCTGAAATAATGTCAAAGTCAATGAAGACAAAGAACAATTATAGTATAATAAGGACAAATGAGAGTTTTAGAACTAGAGTAGAATTTTTCCCTAGGACAAATTGAATGCTTATAAGCAATTTTAATGAGATTTTAGTATTATTCTTGAAATGATTTAAAGATTTTGGAATATTGTCATAGAATGAATGTATTTTGCATACAGAATGAACATGTATTTTGGGGGACAGACCATGGAATGTCCAGGTTTGAGTCTTTTGTGGACTCTAGAAAGTCCTTATAGGGAAACCATCTCTGTGCCTGTTAACCTATTTTATGTGGAATTTCATTTACTGCAACATAAGTGCAATGAAGAACTCATGACCATGGAAATCAATGTTTATCATATACTTAATCACCCAGAAAAGAACTGGCATCAAAGAATTATGAAATGGGATGTAGAAGCCTACTTTATGGTTCCCTCAAGTGACAAGGTCTTCATTCCCTAAATTTTGGAATGAGTGTATAATAGTGGAATAGCTCCTTTCACTATTATAACTAAATTTTCACTCATAAAACATTTTCATCCCATCCTCACAACTTTGATTGTTGTGTGTTTCCTTAGGAAGGATGTACCCACCATTTTAGAAAACAATATTTCCATTAATTTTGAAATTAAGACTAGCAGCCATTTCAGGTTATGCCAAGGGAATTGCATAGCCACCAGTCCTGTAGCTTAATATCTCTGAAGATAATTCTAATAGAAAGCAGCAGGACATCAGGAGATTCTACCCAGCTGATGAATGTGTAAATAGTAAGCTTGGATATAATGATAGAAAGGGCTAAACATTTGAGTGAAAAGCATGTACTACTTGCATATTGCCAAGACAGTGTTTGTTACAAGATAATATAAGCTGTATTTTTCATTTTTATGCCTTCCTAGTTTGGGAACATCCAGGAATTCCACAGAAGTAATACTTTACATTCAGGTTGGTCTAATAAGGATATAGAGTGATATGAAGATTTCCAACATGCTGGCTAAGAAAAAGTTACTTAAATCACAGAGTGAGAACAAATGCAGTATATGAATATGTGTACCAATAAGGCTAAACAGAAGCTACAGACTAACACTATGCAACCAAATAGTTTTCTATTAGTCCTTTAACACCACCTATATGTAGGTGTGTGCTTAAGTAGTGTTCCATTCAAAATTTAGAGTGCATGTTCAAACTAGATTTCAAATTATGAAATTTCCATAATTTATCTTTGATAGATTAAGGGGCATATTCTGGCACTGTATTGTTGCCATGATCTACTCTTAAAATTTCCTTGTTGGAAATAAACTTTCTTTTGCATTTTGCACTATCATTTAATAAATGAGTAATCACAGAAAGCCAGTAGATTCATGAATCCAAAGTAGACATAAAAAAGTCTATATTATCTTGACAAAATTTAATTTACAATGTTTTATCTCATTTTCTCATTCACAATTTGGGGTAATGATAAAAGCATTAAAAATAACACATAAAACAATGGTATAGGGGCCGGCTCGATAGCCCAGTGGATAGGGCGCCGGCATACCACATGGGAGGCCCCAGGTTCAATTCCCGGGGACCTCTCCTAGAGGGCAGACCGCCTTGAGAATGGCAAGCCGCCATGGGGGGGCCAGAGCCGCCGTGGGCAGGGCAAGAAGCTGCCACGGACATGGCAAGAGCCGCCATGGGCAGGGCAGGTCACCTGCAGATGGAGCGCAGCCAGCCACCCGCGAACTGAATCAAGCACCGGCCGTGAACGGACGCAGAGACCGCCCACAAGCGGGGAAAGTCGCGCCTGCGCAGTGACCACTCTCAGCGCGTCGCTGCAGCGGGGGGAAGGGGAGATATGTAATAAAATAAATAATAAAATCTTAAAAAAAAACAAAACAAAAAACAATGGTATAGAGTCAAGGATGAAAACTGCATTATTTTAATAAAACTGCATGTGTGCTCTTTTTCAGAATTTTATTGCTGTTGCATTCAACTGAATTTCCATTCATTTGGTTTTTAATTCTGTATGAATGAAACTAAAGACCAGTTATGATTTAAAACTCTTAAAACCATAAAAGTTACCAAAAGATGGTATTATATATTCTAACCCATGAAAAATTATGCAAGTATGTGATTGGCACAATTGCCTTCTATTCACTATAATATATTTGTTGAAGGTGGGTGATGATTAGGCTAATAAATCAACTCAGCCAGGTAATTGTGCCCAGTTGTTTGATCAAGGAAGCCCTGGGCTAATTGTAATACAAGGACATTTATGGACTTTTGTCACCAGTAAGTATATTGCATAAATGACTGATTACATCTACAATCCAGCAAGAAGATTGCCATCAGCAGTGAGTGTCATTTTATCCAATCAGTTAAATGCCTTAAAAGGGGACGTGATTGCAGCATTCAAAGAGAATTCTCCACCTTGACTTTAGATGGCTAATGTCTCCTGGAACTCTTCAATGACCTTCATTGGAGCCCCTGGTTTGCAGCCTGCCTGTGGAATTTCGACTTATGCATTCCCACGGTCATGTGAGAGAATTTTATAAAGTCTTATACTATTTAGAGATATCTCCTGTTGATTCTGTTTCCCTAGGGAACCCTAACTACTACAGCTTGATACCAGAAGTGTGGTGGTTCTTGAGGAACAGTATATTAAACATGGGATTTCTGAAGTGGTTCTGGAAGTTTTGCAATTGGTTCTCTATTCTAACTGGACTCAAGTGTACTAATGACTCCCCTTCCAACAGTCAAGAGGCCACCAACAATCCATGGCATGAGATGGCTATGGAAATACACAAAATATCATCACTGGATTCCCCACTTCCATGCATATAAGAGGCAAGGATCTGTGTGAGAGTGTTTTCAACATCTTAACAGAGTTTTGTGAAATCAGAAGGTACAATGATGTTAGCTGGCTTCTCATAGGCACTCCTGATACAGTTACAAAAGAAAGGGATGAGCTAAATGCTTAAAATTTGCAATTTAAATGCTGTATGAATGATGTGAAAGTTTCTATGCATACTCTGAAAGAAAATCTTGTTTCATGCAGCCACAGACTTGAGATCTCTGAAAATCAGACTCACACTCTCATTGTACCAGTAGCAGAGATACAAAGGAAACTAAAATCTCAACTTTGCATGGGACCCGATTTTAAAGTGAAGGCATTGATTGGAAAAGCATGGAACCCTGAGGATTGGGATGGAGATATATGGGATGATGATGATATCATTGGGGACACTGGAACCCTACATTCTGCAGAGATTTTGCCGGATAAAACTGTGATGGCCTGCCCTGTGGAGACCACACCTTGTCAGCCTTGTATCACCTAGCCTCCAGCCTTCAGCAGGGAGTCTGGACCTGCTCCCAGACCTGAGGCAGGTACCAGCCAAACACCAACATGCATTGCCCAAACTCCACCCAGCCCTCAGGAATCTGCCTTCCAACCCTTGCCTGAAGACATTAATCCTGTCTCACCAGAAGAGAATGCAAAGGAATGCCCTGAGGTCAGTAGTTTGCAAGACATTTCTAATCCTTCTTCTTACCCAACTGCACCATCCCATCTCATTATGAGACCTATTACTAAACTAAAATCACAAAAGCCCCCTAAGGCTAAATACAGAATGTGACCCATGAGGAAGTATGCTAAAGTCTAATAGTACTGCATGAATTTTCCAACTTTCATACAGAAATCAGGGTAATATGTGTGTCAATGGCTACTAATGGATTGGGATAATGGTAGAAGGAATGTAGATTTGTTTCAGGTTGAATTTTTTTATACGGGCCCACTAAGTAGAAATTCTGGATTCAGTCCTATAGCTTGAGAGCTTAGAAAGGGCAAAAGATGGCCTAGCTACTCTGGTATGCACTAGAAGAGAGAATTCAAAGCCTTAGACAAATTGGAATGCTGGAATGGATTTACCATTTAAGACCTGCCCACCCACTCCAGGAATTTCCAGAGGACACACCTTCAACCAGGATTGTGAGGAATAAATTTGTAAGACTAACTCCAACTTCTCTAAAGAGCTGAGGATGCTTTTCTCTGTAGTCCAGATATTACTGTAGGAACTTCAGTAATTGAACTGGATTCCTTAAACATCATGGGGATGATCAGATCTTGGGCCAGTAGAAGTCAAGTATGGGCAGTTTTTCACCAAAGTCAAGGTGGGCATGGCTCCTGCAATGAAAAGCAACTCAAGGAAGCAATCAAAAGTGTCTGAGTTGCATAGAGTTAGGCATTCGCTAAATATCATGGGTACCTAAAAATGAAATAGATGGACAGTCTACTAAATTCCTACTTCTCTGTATAACCAGAGGAGTTCTAGGTTGAGTGGACAAAACCCTAACTTGAATTACAGACAGAGAATGATAGCCCTTTAATTAATTCCCATATTTCAGGCAGTTTACAGACCCAGAACTCCTTGAATGAGGGGGCCTGGTCCCCATGGGGAAGGATTCTGCTACACTGCCAGAAATTTATACTGTTAATCTTCCTCCCAGCTTTTTCCAAAAGACCTCCAGCCTTTTACTAGTGTAATTGAACATTGGGGGAATGGAAATGGTCAGACATTTGGGGGATTATTAGACATTGGCTCAGAAGCAACCTTAATTCCAGGAGACCCAAAATATCACTGTGATCCACCAGTCAGAGAAAGGGTCTGGTGGTCAAATGACTGATGGAGTTCTGGTTCAGGTCTACCTCACAGTGGGTCCAGTGGGTTGCTGGACCCATTCTGTGGTTATTTCCCAAGTTTCTTATGCATAATTGGAATAGACATACTTAGTAAATGGAAGTATCTCCACATTGGATACATGACTTGTGGGGTGAGGAATATTATTGTAGGAAAGGCTAAGTGGAAAAAACTAGAACTGACTATGTCTAACAAAATAAATAGTAAATCAAAAGCAATATAGGATCCTGGAGCTTTGCAGAGATTAGTGCCAACATCAAGAAGCTGAAGGATGCAAGGGTAGTGATTCCCACCACATCCCCATTCAGCATTTCTATTTGGCCTGTGCAGAGCACAGATGCATCTTGGAGGATGGCCATAGATTATCATAGACTTATCCAGCTGGTGACTCCAATTGTATCTGCTGTCCCAAATATGCTATCATTGTTTGAGCAAATCAACACATCCCCTGACACCTGGTATGCAGCTATTGATCTGTGAAATGCTTTTTTTCTCAATTGCAATTAGAAAGGACCACAGAAACAGGTTGCTTTCAGCTGTCATGGCCATCAATATTCTTTCACTGTCCTGCCTCAGGGGTATGTCAACTCTCCAGCTCTATGTCATACTATTGTCCACAGGGGCCTTGCTTGTCCCTTCCTCCTACTAATAACACTGATCCATTATATTGATGATATCATGTTGATCAGACCTAGTGAGAAAGAATTAGCAATGACTCTAGACTTATTGGCAAGGCATTTGCATGAGAGAGGATGGGAGATAAATCCAACAAAAATACAGGGGTCTTCCACCTTCTTAAAATTTTGAAGTGTGCAGTGGTGTGGGTCATGTCAAGATATCTCTTTGTAGAAGTTTGATATTATTTATGAATTCCAAAAAAAGATAATTGATTATGTGTGTAAACTGGTCTGTTCCTCTGGGCATGACACCCTTTGATTGTATTAGATAGATTTGAATTACCCTAGATTAAATTATGTTAAGATTAGAGTTTTGATTTGACCATGTCATTAGGGCATGCAGGTTTGAGTCCCTGCTCCCCTTGGTAGGCTATATAAATGGACATTCAGTCAAGAACACACAGAAGTAGATACAGAGAAGAAGAACATAGCAGAAGAGAGACAGCTCTGTAAACATGGCAGAGGCGCTGTGAAGAGCGATGAGAATGAGAGTTTGCAGCTGAAGAGAATAGAGAAGCTGAGATGGGAAAGAAACAAGCCCTGGGAAGAGAGATGAGCCTTATACTGGCTTACAGCTGAGATCAGAAGAAGCTGTGACCACAGAGCCTTAAGAGGAAGAAGGCAGGGTGAACCCTGCAGAAAATGTCCACCATTTTGCTTCAGAATATAGCAAAAAATTTGGTAATAAGTAACTTTGAGTTGGACTTACTAGGGCCTATTAATTGTAAGATTGCACCCCAAGTAAATACCTTTTATAAAAGCCAACAGATTTTTGATACTTTTCATTAGCACCTACTCCCTCTACTCTGAAGGATAAGCTGCTGCATCTGACCACTACTATGACTGAAGAAATGGCACAATATTTATTGTTCTCTATGGATTTTGGAGACAACATATACCTTATTTGGGTGTGCTACCCCAACTCATCTACAAAGTGACCAGAAGCCCGCTAGTGTCTTTTGCAGCAAGAACAAGATGAGAGGCTGTGACAGGTCCAGGCTGCTGTGCAAGCTGCATTACAGTTTGGGCCATATAATCCAGCAGATCCAATGGTGCTGAGAGTTTCAATGGTGAATAGAAATGCTGTCTGGAGCTTTTTGCAGGACTGTATAGGAGACTCATGATGCAGACCCTAGGATTTTGGAGCAAAACCCTGCAATCCTCTACAGATAACTACTCTCCTTTTAAGAAACATTGTTTGGCCTACTACTAGGCATTAGTAGAGACTGAATGCTTAACCATGGGCCATCAGGTTACCATTAGACCTGAGTTGCCTATCATTATCTGGGTATTGTCTGACCCACCATACCATAAAATTAGGCATGTACAGCAGCAGTCCATAAAAAAAGTGGAGGTATATATGAGATTGGGCTCCAGCAGTTCCTGAAGACTCAAGTAAGTTACCTGAGGAAGTAGCCTAAATGCCCACAGTAATCACTCCTGCTATGTTACCTTCTCTCTCCCAACCCACTTCTTTGGCCTCTTGAGGAATCCCTTACAATCAGTTGGCTAAGAAAGAGAAAACTTGGGCCTGGCTTACAGATGGTTCTGCATGATATGGAGGTACCACACAAAAGTGCACAGCTCCCTCAATGCAGCCCCTTACTGGAACATCCCTGAAAGACAGTGGTGAGGGAAAATCCTCTCAGTGGGCAGAACTTTGGGCAGTGTGCCTTGTGTTGTTCACTTTGCTTGGAAGAAGAAATGGATAGAGATGTGTTTTTACACTGATTCATGGGCTGTCAGTGGTTAGGCTGGATGGTCAGGACTTGGAAGGAACATGATTGGAAAATTGGTGACAAAGAGGTATGAGGAAGCAGTATATGGATAGACATTTCTGAGTGGGTAAAAAACATGAAAGTATTAGTGTCCCATGTAAATGCTACCCAGCTGGTGACTTCAGCAGTAGAAGATGTTAATAATCAAGTGGATAAGATGGCCCATTCTGTGGCTGATGTTCAGCCTCTTTCCCAGCCACTCCTGTCATTGCCCAATGCACTCATGAACAAAGTGGCCATGGAGGTAAGGATTAAGGATATGCATGGGTGCAGCAACATAGATTTTCTCTCACCAAGGCTGACTTGGCTACAGCCACTTCTGAGTGCTCAATTTGCTGGAAGCAAAGACCCATGCTCAGCCCCTGGTATTACACCATTCCTAGATGGGATCAAACTGCTACATGGTGGCAGGTTGATTACATTGGACCACTTGCATCATTGAAGGGGCAGCTATTTTTTAACTGGAATAGACACATACTCCAGATATGGGTTGTGTTCCCTGAGTACAATTCTTCTTCCAAATCTGCCATCCATGGACTTACCGAATGCCTTATCCATCAATATGGCATTCCAGACAGCATTGGTTCTGATCAAAGAACCCATTTCACAGCAAATGAGGTGTGAGAGTGGGCACATGCCCATGGAATTCCCTGGTCTTACCAAGTTCCCCATCATCCTGAAGCAGCTGGTTTGATAGAATGGGGGAATGGCCTTTTGAAGATTCATTTATGGTGCCAACTAGGTGTCCATACCTTGCAGTACTAGGACAATGTTCTCCAGGAGACTGTTAATTCTCTAAGTCAGCATCCACTCTATGGTGGTGTTTTTCCCATAGTCAGGATTCACGGTTTCAGCAATCAAGGTGTGTAAATGGGAGTGGCACCACTCACTATTACCCCTAGTGGTCCACTAGGAAAATTTTTGCTTTCTGTCCCTGCAAACTTAAGCTCTGCTGGTCTACACAGTTTTGTATTGTTTATGAATTCCAAAAATGGGTTTTGGATTATGTTTGTAAACTGGTCTGTATCTGGGAGTGATTAAATTATGATTAGGGTTTTGATTGGGCCATGTCATTAGGATGTTGAATCCCCACACCCTTGGTTGGTGGGTACTCACAGAGAAAACTACATAGCAGAGAAGAGAGTTGGAGTTGTGATGCTGAGATTTTGAGCTGGAGCCCAGGAAGTGAACATACAGGAGCACAGAGGAATAGAGAAGGCTCCTTAGACATGGCAGAAGCCCTGGGGAGAGAGGCAGAGCCTTTCACCCGATAGTCTACATCTGGCCTTGTGGAAGAACACAACAGCTGAACCCAGAGAGAAATGGAGCCCCAGAAAGAGAGGAACCCAAAAATCCCAAACTTTCCCAGATGTCAGCAGCCACCTTGCCCAAACACGTGGTGATAGACTTTGGTGAGGGAAGTAACTTATGCTGAATGTCCTGGAAACTGTAAGCTTCTACCCCAAATAAATACCCTTTATAAAAGCTAAAACATTTCTGGTATGCAAAAGCTTTTTTTGGATCAATATATAAGCAGAACAAGGCTCTTGCAAGAAAAGCTCATAAAGGCCTTCTTTTCTCTGCATGTGCCCCATAAGCACCAAGCTTACCCCACTTACTGCCTCTGCCCCAATACGCTCTCTCCCCCGACATTGACTGAAAGAGCTAAAGGCTCTACTTCCTCCACTATGACTGTGTAGCCAAAACAATGCCCCTTCTGAAAAGGCTTAGTCCAGTCAACCAACATGTGCATTAAAACAAAGAACTAACTGCTGCAACAGAGAATTATTTTAAAATGCATTTCACAAGCCATTTCTTAAATCACACAAATAATTTGTCCTCTGACAGTAATGAGAACAAGAAAACTTTGGCTTAATATTTTAATTGTATTCAATGAGGAACAATTTTAGACCCAAGTCCTTTTTAACTCACCATATTAGATTCCTTTATTCCAAGCCTTAGGACCATAGACACTTTGGGGTGGATAAGTCCTTGTGCAAGGGGCTGTTCAGTGTATTGTAGGATATTTGGGAGTAGCCTTGGCTCTTACCTCCTACATAATACTAAACTTTTCTAACTGCAACAAATAAAAATGTGTCCAGATTGCCAAATGTTCCCTGGGGTTCAAAATTACCTGTGGCCTTATGTTTTTGATTCTCAGTTATTCTAATTTTTAAATATTGTTTGTATTTCTATAACTAATATATATATATATTTATGGTCTCTTATTACATGAAAGAATGTCACAAATACATTAAGCATGAAAATATTCTCTATATTGGTGTATATACATGACCTCTTTCTTACCAGTTCCAGAATATGTGACAGAGAATCAAAGAATTGAGAGGACTGATTTAAACTTGTACACTGATCTATGTATGATGCTTTAGCAGAGTACCATCGCACAACAATTGAGGATATTTTGTATAAAAGAGGCTTAATCAATTTTTTCATTAGTACCTCACATGAGTCATATTTTCACCCATGAAAATGGAAGTTTCATACAAATGTGTTGTTATCTGACATCCTTTGGAATGTAGGGAACAAACTAATTCAGTTAAATGTTGCCTCTTAAATTTCCTAGACTTCTCACTATAAAAGAACAAAATGACCTCCTCTTGCCTGCATTTTATTTTATTAATTGATGGATGGATGGATGGATGGATGGATGGATGGATGGATGGATGGATGAATGGATTTTTATTTATTTATTTGTTAGATACTGGGGCCTGGGGATCGAGCGCATGACATTGCATGTGGGATGTCGGCAAAGAACCACTGAGCCACTTCGGCTTCCCTGAGTTGATTTTTTCATTTGTTTTGCTTGTTGTTTGTTTTTGTTTGTTTGTTTGTTTTTGAAGAGACAATATGAACCAAACCTAGAACCTCCCATATGGGAGGCAGTTGCTCAACTGCTGGAGCCACATCCTCTTCTACCAGCATGCGTTTTTCAGTTTCAACATAGAATGAATTTTTTTTTGCAAATCTCTTCCAGGGAAAACATTTATTTCAGGTTCTAGGACTTCATGATCTGGCATTCTGTTCTCTAAATTTAGGCTGCTGACTCCCAACTCTTCAACTCCTCCCCACACTGTCCTAGATTACATTAGTTGTTAGGCTAGCTTGTGTCCTGGTACTTTGGATCCTGTTGATGGCCTGTTGGAGGACTGTGTGCTAACTTCACCTGACTAGTTTGTCTTAACTTAGGATACTGTTGCTTTCCTGGTTTCTGACTCCACTGCTGCCCTGTAGCTCTGAACACACTGCTCTGTGCTGATCAGTAACAACTGAGGAGTCCTGACTCCATTCTGCTTACCTGCCTTTTGAATGTGTTTCAAGCCTTTGTTAATTATGGTGGGAGAGAAACTAAAGGTTTCTAGGGCAGAGAGATGAACAGTTGTATGTTTTGCTTGTTAAACCGGAATAACCTTTCAGAACAAAATGATTTTCCTGAACAGTTTTGTGAAGTAAGAATTGGATTGTTTCATTTGGTTTTCATCAATTATGATGACCTCATCAGTGCTTAGGCCATGAAGATTATAGTCTATAGTGAATTAAAAGAAACCATAACAACCAAAAGCAGGAGCTATAATTTAAGTTCTGAATTTCACTCTCACCCATCAAGATTCCTCAAACACTTCCCTCCAAGGACTCCTCATTAATCCCACCCTTAAATTTGTTATTCATTTTTTTACTACTTACCTCCCATTCCTTTCCTCAATCCTCTGCATAAACGATGAAAGACAAAGTTGTTTTTTGACATTGATCTATTCAGCCCTTCCAGAACTGTGTTTCTGTCTTTTACTTTAAACCCAATGTATCATGAAGCAAAGTGGGTATTGAGTTTGTGCTCTTCCAGTTGGAGAGAGGTCATGAACAGAACTACTCATCAGATTAGACAATCAGTGGGAGCCAGGCACAGAGAAGGGGAGGCAACTATGGGTGGGGTCATGGGAGTAAACTAAACACAAATAATCTTCTACATGTTTTATGAAGTTTTAATGTAAGTACAATTATAGTTCTGTATTACTATTATTATTATTAATATCTAGCACAGGCTTACATTTTCTAAGCACTTATTTATTCTATTCAGCTTCACTAAAAGATCTATGAAGACCAACTCTGGCTCTTAAAATTTCTGTCCTGGACTGTTTGGGTTTTAATCAATAACAATAAACACAAAAATAAATCCTAAATTTAGTGCTTATTTGGATATAAAGATGCTTAGAGTCTTTCAAATTATAATGAGTTATTGAGAGCTGGATGCTTCTTTTAAGGGCTTTAATTTAGCAGTACCCTGCTCTCACACAAAGGATGAAATGAAGGTTTCAGGACATTATCTCCCTGAAAGAAGAAATGCATATACCTAAATCAATGAACCTTTCTCTTGCTTTTAAAACTCTTTTATTTACCTTCCATGCCTAAATAACCTAATAGGAGCTTTTCCTAAAAAAAACTGAGTCAGAATTAATTCTTCTCTCCTTTGTGTTCCAAAGTTCTTTGATATAGTTACTTTTACTTTTATATATTTGTATCTTCCTTCCAAGATTGTGAATTTTTTTAATTTAATCATTACTGGTAACTGAGCACTGAACCCAGGACCTGACATGTAATAAAAACTCAAAAATTTTCCATCATAATGAATGTAATTATTTATAGATGCTCTGTTATTTACCAACATCTGTAATAAGAAATTAATTTAAATCAACTCACTCTGCTTTAAAACTCTGAGCTTATTTCTTTTTTGGAGCCCATTTTATACCATGTCTGACACATTATATCAAGCCTGAGACTGTTCCTTTTCAAAGGCGATAATATAAAAATTATATAACAATAGATGTTTCTGTGGGATATAAAAGACAAATTTTATGATGTTGAAATATCTTTTCTGCTTACAACTTAAGAAGCAAAAACAGGCAATGAGTTCAGATGAAAAAAAAATCTAAAAGGGCAGGAGCTTTCTGGTTTTAAAGGACTATAAGAAGGAACAGGTCAAAAAGTCATAAAATCCAAACTGAAGCCTTGCTAATATAGTGTCTGTTAGTGTTACATAGTGTCTAATTAGTAGTGGGAAACCCTGAGAGCCCTTAACATGTGATTATAATGGGAGTAATGTTAGCTGCAGGACTTATACCTCAGGGGTACAAAGAATTCTGTAATAGTTTCATTTTTTAAAATCAGTGATAATTTGCACATGATACCCAATGTTATATAGACTAGTGATATAAGATAGGTGATTAGAGCTAGAAGCTTGATTTCTTTTATCTTCTCTTTTTTAGGAACCATTATTGTTTATTGGTTGTGAAAGTATGGAATTAATATTACTAAGGAGGCATATGAAGATAGAAGGATGGTGTGGAGGGTTCTGAATACTTTCCTCTGGTGTGATAAATGCCAACTCTCTCATGAGGTGGTCAAAGGAGCTTACTGTGGTAGGTCATATTGGGGAGGGGGAATATACAGAGTCTTACAGCGATATAATCAGGACACAGAAAGGATATAAGGGACCAGAGACTAGATCTTAAAAAGAAAGTCAGCTATGGATTTCTAGTTTAATAATGATATGTCTAGTAATTTCTCTGATATTCCAAGTATTAATAGGTTTCCTTCACATGCTCACTTATTAATTTCTTAATTACTAAGTCAAGCAATTATTCAGTCTCCACTATAGATTAGACTCTCAGTTAATCATATTAGTTACCAGTATAAAATCATATTCCTGCTAACAATATGTTTATAGTGTTTTGATAAAAAGCTATTCAACCCATAGAGTTCTTTATACCATGTATAGGGTTAAATTTTTAATATATGTCTCTCGTTATTCCTTGCAAAGAACTGATGTAAGTATTTAATTTTCATTACCATTGCTATATTAGCCATCTTAAGATGATAAACATTAATCTTAATATTCTTCAGAATTTCCCCAAAGTTCCAGTGAATGAGCAGCCATGACCAAGATTCCTTAACTTTCTGTTGAAAAAGAAAATGCCTTTGTCCTCTGTTTTTATTCTTTGCAGGATCATCATAAATAATTTAATATATACATTATTATAATTACTACTGTAACATAATTTAAGACACTTACGTTAAGTGTCCACTTTGAGTACCCTCAAAATTTAAATTTAGCAAGACAGGATGCAAGAGATTCTTGTTTTTTGACAATTTTCCTTAACCTGGTTAAGTGTAGATTTAACAAACTGTTAGAGTAACAATAGCAGGTTGACACATGCAACTATCTAGTACCACAGATGTAAACTTTTTATCCACTAGTAGTAGTCTAAATAGTTTTAATTATGGTAATTCATAATAGAAGCATAAGATTGCCAACTAAGTTCTTATATTTTATTCCGTGTTGTTATATATTCCCCTTGCTTGAAACTTTATATTATTTATATGAGTGAATATAACTCCTGATGGGTCTCCAAAAGAGAGTAGGAAGATATAATTGGATGTTGTAACTGTCAGAAGTTTTAGTTACAAATTATATAATCTACTGGTTTTGCAAAGAGGTATTGATCGGGATCTAAAGAAACCTCAAAGAATTGTTGAGAGAAGTAGAGTAAAAGGTTTTAATTGTTTAGACTTACAAGCTCCTAAACTTTTATTCTGGAGACCTACTCTTACTGCCAACCCCATATCCATTCCCCCTCCATTCTAATAGGTAAAACACCACTGGCATTGCTAACCTTAGAAATATGATGCCATAGCTGCTATTGATGCCAACACAATGAATTTCCATTCTAAATCATGTTAAATGTAAATCACATGGTAGATACATAAGACAGGTGGAAGCTCAGTCACATGCTTGCCACTTGGCCTCAGGGAGATTTGGGAAATATAATCTTTGTTTTATTTTTTATTGGCAAGACAGTGAACACTGTGTGGATTAAAAACATGTGAAGGATGTGAGGGCGCTCTGGCTATGACATCTGTCACCCTTTGATCACCACTGTTGATTCAGTTTATTTGGCTGGCTTGGCTAGTGTCCCCTTCCTCCCTCACTGCTCCATGTGCTTACTGATAGAAGATGCTTGCTCATTGGAAGTGGACGAACTTCCCCACTAGAGGAGAACCTTTCCTTGGACAAGGGAAAAGGAGTACCTGTGCTCCCCTGCTAGAATCTCTAAACAAGCTCTCTAGGTCCATTGGTAGGTCCATTGGTAGGAGAACGTAGGGTAGAGAAACTTCCAAAACTCCAGACTACATCCAAATGAGATGCTGAATGTGGCAGTCTGACTTTCTTTAAAAGAAAAGAAAAACACACGCATGCACACATACAACAAGAAAACACACCAAAAAACAAAAAACAAACAAACAAAAAACCCATGTGATTATGTGAAGAGGGTGCTCAAAATTTTAAACAGGCACAAAGGAGAGAGTTCTCCCCATATATGTCCACTATCAGCTACTTTAGCTGTTAAAGACAGAAATGTTCCACCTCCTTTTTCCACATCTCAGGGAAGATGTGGTCAGATTAAGTGTATGGCATTTGAATGTGTTTCAACCTGTCTTTGTCTAATCATCCAGCGAGTACAATGGAGAGGTTGGGAACAGTTTTTCAGTGTTTCTATTTTAAATATATTAAAGAATAAAACAAACTAAAAAACTATGAGATTGCCTACATATAAGTCATGTTTGGAAAGGATAGGGGACTAGAAATTACTTAGAAAGCATGGGAGGGAAGTGTTACTGCTATGAATATTCCTTTTTTAAATCTTATCAATTTTGAAAACTTGATAAGGTAATGAGTATATATATATATATTCAACAAAGGTGCAGGGAAACACCATAAAATCGAAAATGATGGGGGATAGTAAATTTAAATTATTACAAATGGCTAATCTAAACAATGAAAGAATGTAATGTCGAATGAATTTAAGCAAGTTTTGATCACAGTACTTTGAACATATACTATGAGAAAAAAGAAAATACTTGTTATATAAAAATTTGAATTCTACTCAGTTTGTTTTACACAGTGGTATGGATTAAAATCTGAATGTATGTTGAGTGTGCTTTAGAATTGAGCCAACATGAAAAGATATACTGAATAAATGGTGCCTGATTTCTCTACGTTTGAATGGTGAGTTACAAATATGGTAGGAGGAAGGCTAGGATAAATGTTTTGGATTGTATTTGAAGATATCAGTATAGAGACTGGTTTTATATTATACTGTTTGGTATGAAACAATAATATATTTATATTTATAAATTTGTACACATGTCTTTATACAATTATACACATATAAATGTAAACATATTTAAGCAAATTCAAGCATTGTTTTTCTTATCTCTGTTCTCTAATGGATATAGAAGTAATGAAATATGCATATATATTTAAACAAAACTCTAAGGAACTTAGAAGTAATGACACCACAGTAACACTGAGAAAAACCAGTTCCAAAATCTTGGTATCAAATGTGCATATCCAATTCAAGGAACCATGGCTCCTTGGAGAAATGGCTAACTGTAAGGCTGGGGTATGGAAAGTACAAAATGTCTCTGGAAACTCATTTTATTTTGCCAGAAAGTAAGGAGGTCTTTAAAGAATGCTAAAGGCATTTCAATAAGAGAAGGCACCTTGAAGAGAAACCAAGTAAATAAATGTGGTATAATTTGAGTATTGTGACAATTTTGATAAGAGCTTCTAAACCAACAGAAAAATATAAATAAACAAATACAGATATAAATGAGTATATGTGCAAATTATTAAATAGCAGAGAAATTAAAACCCTTCTTTTTAAGAGTAACAACTGGAAAACACAGATGAAAGAATGAAATTAGAAAATAACCATTGGCATCCCAACATTACAATAATTGATTCAGGCAAAAATCATCAATGGATGTTAAAACTAGTGGATACAATTTTGATGAGTAAGAGAACATCAAATTACCTCCTTTTGAAACAATTATTCATTACAAATAAAAAATGGTAAATTTTCAAGTGGGGAAACTTGCTGACGCCACCCACAATTTATCAAAGTTATACCATCAGCAATGGTACAATCAACCTCATATACTCCTAATATGAAGGAATCAGAAGGACACAGCAACATTCTTGTAGTAGACTGCCCAAAGTGTATGAGATGAATTTAATCATTTGGAACATCAAACAAACCCAAACTCACAGATTCTACAAATTTCATGGCCTGTACTTTTTTTCTCTTTTATTTTGAAAGAAGCTTTAGATTATGTAAATGTTGCATAAAAATTAAGGTGGATTCCCACATGCCCCACTCACTCCCCCTCCCACACTTTCCCACATCAATAACAACCTTTATTAGTGTGGTGTATTTATACAATTGATGAACTGTGGACTAGAATTAACATTATAGTTTATACTATATGTTCTACAATATTCTGGGTTATGACAAAACATATAATGGCCTGTATCTGTCATTGTGATGTCATGCAGGACAGTTCCAATGTTCCATATTACACCTATTCTTCCCTCTCCCTCCCCTAGAACTCTGGTGGCCCCTGCCTTTATATCAGTGATAAAAGTTCTTCCATTGCCAGAATAATAATGTTTATAATAAAATAATGATAAATATTATTTAGTCCATTATTCATTCTCCAATCTTGAGGATATGGGGATGGTGATGCCCACTCTGTTTTTAATTGAGAAGAGGCCTAGGTCCCAAGGGAAGATGGATGGAACTATTTGGCTTGCAGTTGCAGACACTTTCTGTTCCCTGGGACAGGCATTGTGCATAATCATCTCTTTGTTAATGGTCCTGAGTTAGTCCAATGAACTGGAGAGTAGGTATTGCAACTCCACTGAGATTCAGGACTCATGTGGCACATGAACAGACCAAAGATTTAAGTCTCTGGTACATAAATTTAACAAGTGTAGTGCTAATTATAGGTTCCAATAAAAGGGGCAGAAGAGCCATGTGTAAGGAAACTATAAATGAGTCTAACTCTGTTATACTGGGGAGCATAAATTCCAGAGTAAGGCCCACTGACAGGCTGCAAAATTCCTGAGCTTGTCTGTCCTGCTTATAGTGTCTGTATGCCTCTAGAGCCCTCAGGAGCCCAGCTGTTGGAGGTAATGTTTTGTGGCAGTCAATGAGATTCTGCTGAGGCTCGCAAAAGTGTAACCTCTGGAATGACCTCCTGACTTACTTTGAAATCTCTTAGCCATAAAACTGATTTGTAGTTAATATTTCCACCTTTTGGTCAAGGTCTTTTTCCAGATGATTGTGAGATGGTCTGTGGTAGTAATCTTTTCATGCCAGGAAGGCTTGTCCAAGGGAGTCATGTCCCACACCAGGGGAAAGGTAATACATTTTTACACTGAGTTTGACTGAAAGAGAGGCCACATTTGAGCAACAAGGAGGCTTTCAGGAGTTTAATCCTAGGCAATATATAATACTAGGCTAAGTTTCAATTTCATATGTAAAAGTTCATGAGTACAATCATCAATATCTAAGCCCTGGTGTAACAGTCTGTTTTCCTTCACTAGGCATTGTCCTTGTATCTGGAGAATTCTTGCCTCTCTATTAGAGAGTGCAGCAGGACTCCTCAGGATGGGAATTCAATATTCTTGACTATTCTGTGGGTCTCCACCCTTTAATATAATACAATGCCCCATGAACAATTTAGCATATTTAGAGGCATGCCCCCAGAGCACCCCTTTCCACACATCTCCCATTATCACCACCCCACCCCAGTGGTCTACCCTGCCACAGTTGTGACCTTTCTGTGAAGTAAAACCTCTCTAAAAATGTCACCAAAAATACCCAAATAAAGTTAATAAGAAAATGAAAAAATAATAGCTCATAAACTAGCAAATAAAATAGAAAATTTAAAAATTGAAATAATATAAAAAATTTTTAGACATTATGTCTTTCATCAATGTAAGTTCTGTTTTCTTATCTGTACAGTAATAATTTCTTCCATATATTACCCATGTCTTATTTTTTTCAAGAAGCTTTAGAATACAGAAGTCACATAGAAAATATAGGAGATTCCCATATACCCCATGCCCTCCCCCTTTTTTACTCTCCCCTATTAATAACATTTTACATGTGGATGGTACTTTTGTTACAATTGATGTACAAATATTGAACCATTGCTACCAGTCATGAAAATATCAAGGTCATGAAAATCAAAGAAAGACTGAATTTTAGTAAGGAGAAATGGCAGTGAAATACAACCTGAGATCATGGATTGGGTACTGGACCACAGGGATTTCTTCTATTTTCTAAAAAGGCATTATTTGAACAATTGGCAAAAATTTGTATGAGGTCTACTGATGTTATGGTAATGATAATTCCATGATTTTGAAAACTGCACTCTTTATAAAATAAAGAGTGGTATTTAGGGGTAAATGGACATCAAGTCTTTAACTCATTCTCAGAATTCAAGAAGAATATATATTATGTATTATATAACATATGTACCTGTATAATATATACACAAAATAACTCTGTATAAATCTATATATTTGAATACATATAGCTATATGTAAAAAGATATCTATATATGCAAATATATTTTTATATATGCATCCATATCATATCTTTTTATATACATATATTAAAAAGTATAATATTTTAAATGTATATATGTATTGTTTAAGATGCTAAGAATATGTAAATGTTACATAAAAAATATAGGGGATTCCCATATATCCCTCTCCCTACCCTCCCACACTTTCCGGGATTAACAACATCCTTCATTAATAGTGTACATTTGTTACAATTGATGAATATATTTTGGAGGATTGCCACTAAGTGTGGATTATAGTTTACATTGTAGTTTATACTCTCTCCCACACAATTTTGTAAGTTACGACAAGATATATAATTGCCTGTATCTGTCATCACAATGTGATTCAGGACAATTCCCAAGCCCTGAACATACCCTCATATTACAAATGTTTTTCCCAATATCTCCCCTCAGAACATCCAGTGGCCACTACCTCCATGTCAATGATATAAGTTATTTCTTTGCTAGAATCACATGAGTCTATAGTAGAATACCAGTAAACCTACTTTAGTACATCATTCATTCCCCAATCCTGAGGATTCTGAGAAGGTGATTCCCACTCCACCTATAATGTACAGGGGGCTTAGATCCCATGGGGCAGATTGATGGGACTATCTTGCTTGCAGTTGTAGACTCTCTTTTCCTTGGGAAGGTCATTGTCCATCATCATCTCCTTGTTATTTTCCTTGGGTGAGTCCAGTGGACTAGTGGACAGTAGGTATTGCAGCACTGTTGAGATTCCGGCCCAGCTGGTACATTGATGACCCTAAGACTTAAATCTCTTGTATGTACACCTATCAACTCTAGTACTAACTATAGCTTCAAATAGAAGAAGCAAAAGAGCCATGTATAGGGAAACCACAACTGAGTTCTACTCTATCACACTGGGGAGCATAAATCCCAAAGTAGGGCCCATTGGCAGGTCACCAAACTCCTGAGCTGTCTGCCCTGCCTATAGTGTCTGGATGTCTCCAGAGCTCTCAGGAGCCCCACTTTTAAAATTAGTATTGTATATTAAAATATGTTGATATATAAACATCCATATCATATCTTTATATGTACATATATGACAAATGTTATAATATTAATTGTGATGGTTAGGCTAATGTGTCAACTTTGCCCAGGGGTTTGGTCAAGTAACTACTGTGCTAATTGTAATACAAGGACAATTATGGATGCTAGTCACCAGTGAGGTTACTGCAAAAATAGCTGATTTTCTCTACATCAGTCAGGAAGATTGCTATCAGCGATGAGTGACACTTTATCCACATGAATGATGTAAAAGTTTCTATGTGTGCTCTGAAAGAAAATCATGTCTCCTATAGCCATAGACTTGAGATATCTGAGAATCAAACTCAGACTCTCATTGTACAAGTAGCAGAAATACAAAGGAAACTAAAAAATCTCAACCCCTCAGGGTTTCTGTAGGTAAAGTGAAGGCATTGACTTAAAAGGAGCAGAAATTGGAGGATTGTGATGGAGATACATGAGATGATGATAATATTGGTGGGGACATTAGAACCCTAAATTCTGCCAAGACTTTACCAGATAAACTTGTGATGCCCCACCCTGTGGAGACTACACCTTGCCCCAGAGAGTCCCAACCTCCTTCCAACCCTGAGACTGGTACCAGCCAAACTGAAGCCATCAATGCCCAGCCTCTTGCCTGCCCCAGGGAGTCTGGACCTCCTCCCAGCCCTGAGGCAGGTATCAGCCAAACTCCAGCATGCACTGCCCGGCCTCCAGTCTGTCCTTAGGAATCTGCATTCCAACCCCTGGCTAAAGAGATTAATCCTGTCTTACCAGAAGAAAATTCAAAGGAAAGCCCTGATGTCAGTAGCATACAAGCTATTTCTAATCCTTCTCCTTACCCATCTCCACCACCCCTCTTGTCTTTGAGACCTATTACTAGATGAAAATCACAACTAGTCCCCAAAGGTGAAATACAAAGTGTGGCCCATGAGGAAGTACACTATACCCTAAAAGAACTGCATGAGTTTTCCAACTTATATAGACAGAAATCAGGAAAATATGTGTGGGAATGGATGCTAAGGGTATGGAATAAATGTGGAAGGAATATAAAGTTGGATGAGGCTGAATTTATTGATATGGCACAACTAAGCAGAAATTCTGTATTTAATGCTGTAACTTGAAGGGTTAGAAATGGCTCTAACAGTTTGTTTGAGTGGCTGACTGAAACATGGACCAAAAGATGGCATTACATGTCTGAGTTTGAGATTCCAGATTTGCCCTAGTATACAGTAGAAGAGGGAATTCAAAGCCTTAGGGAGAATGGGATGCTAGAATAGATTTAATATTTAAGACCTGACAACCCACTCCAGGAATGTCCAGAGGACACATCTTTAACCAGAAGTGTGAGGAATAAATTTGTAAGACTAACCCCATCGTCTCTGAAGTTCTCTGTGGTTGCTCTTCTCTGTAGTCCAGATATTACTGTAGGGTGAGCTATAATGGAATTAGAATCCTTAACAATTTGGGGAATGATCAGATCTTGGTCCAGAAAAGTCAAGTATCAGCAGTTAATCACCAAACTCAAGGTGAGTGTGGCTACTGCAATGAAATGCAGATTCAAAGCAGGACTCAAAATAGTCTGAGTTACATGGAGTTATGGCATTGGCTAGTAGATGATGGGGTAACTAGAAGTGAAATGGATGGGAAGTCTACTAAATTTCTTCTGGATCTGTATAATCAGAATAGTACTAGGTCTAGTGAACAAAACCCTAACTCAAATTACAGACACAGAGAATCATGGCCCCTTAATCAATTCCCAGACTTGAGACAGTTTACAGACCCAGAGCCCCTTAAATGAGGAGAATGCCAGGTTCCCTTGATAAAGGATCCTGTTAAACTACCAAAAATTTATACTGATAATTTTCCTCCCACTTTTCCCCAAGGAGACCTATGGCCTTTTACCAGAATAACAGTACTTTGGGGAAAAGAAAATGATCAGACATTTCAGGGATTATTAGACACTGGCTCAGAACTGACATTAATTTCAGGAGACCCAAAATGTCACTGTGGTCCACCAGTGAGAGCAGAGGCTTATGAAGGTGAGGTGAATGATGGAGCTTTAGCTCAGGTCTGTTCACAGTATGTCTAGTGTTTCCCCAGGCCCATTCTGTGGTTATTTTCCCAGTTCCAGAATGCATATTTGGAATAGACACACTCAGTAACTGTCAGAATCCCCACAATGAACCCCTGACTTGTGGGGTGAGGGCTACTATGGTTGGGAAGGCCAAGTGGAAGCAACTAGAATTATTCTTACCTAACTAAATAGTAAATCAAAGGCAATATAGGATTCCTGGAAGGAATGCAGATATTAGTGCCACCATCAAGAATTTGAAGGATGCAGGGGTGGTGATTCTCACCACATTCCCACTCAACTCTTCTATTTTGCCTGTGAAAAACACAGATGCATCTTGGAAGATGGCCATGGATTATCATAAACTTAACAAGGTTGTGATTCCAATTGCAGCTGCTGTCCCAGATACGGTATCATTTTTTGAACAAATCAGCACATCCCCTGGTACCTGGTATGTAGCTGTTGATCTGGCAAATGCTTTTTTCTCAATCAAAATTAGTAAGGACCACCAGAAACAGTTTGCTTTCAGCTGGCAAGGTCAGGAGTATACCTTTACTGTCCTACGTAAGGGGTATATCAACTCTCTAGCCCTATGTCATAATATTGTATGGAGAGACATTGATTGTCTTTCCCTCCCTGTAATGGTTTGACAGTTTTATTTAATTATGAATTCCAAAAATATAAATTGGATTATGCTTGTAAACTGATCTGTTCATCTGGGCATGCTTAAGTTATGATTAGTGCGTGTAATGGATTGGCAGTTTTATGTAATTATGAATTCCAAAAATATAAATTGGATTATGCTTGTAAACTCATCTATTCATCTGGGCATGATTGGTTTATGATAAGGGCATTAACTGGGCCAGGTCAGGAGGGCATTGGGCCCCCCTCCTCAGTGGGTGCAGTCTCAAGTATAAAGGTGAGGCAGCAGATTAGAGTTACAGAGATTTGGAGAAGCAGATTTGAGAAGCAGTCCTGATGTTGGAGTGAGCCGATCACCAGATAGTCTACAGCTGGCCTTGTGGAGAGATGCAATGCATAGAGAACATAATGATCTACAGCTGAACTTGTGGAGGAAACAGAAGCTAAGCCCAGAGAGAAATGCAGCCCGGCAGGAGAGGAACCCAAAGGCCTGAGCCCTTGCAGATGTCGGCAGCCATCTTGCTCCAACACTTGGACTTTGGTAGGAGAAGAAACTTATGCTTTGTGGCCTGGTAACTGTAAGCATCTACCCCAAATAAATACCCTTTATAAAGACTGACCAATATTTGGTGTATTTCAAAAGGCACACCTGTGGCTGACCAAAACAGTGCATTAACTGCCATGTCAGTGGGATGTTGAGCCCCACCCCTTGGTGGGCATGGTCTCAAGTATAAAAGGCTAGACAAAAGGCAGCAGAGATTTGGAGAAGCAGATTTGAGAAGCAGTTCTGATGTTGGAGGGAAGCACTCCAGGAGAAAACAAGTGAGCCATTCACCCGATAGTCTACAGCTGGCCTTGTGGAGAGACGCAAAGCATAGAGAGCCTCATGGTCTACAGCTGAACTTGTGGAGGAAACAGAAGCTAAGCCTGGAGAGAAATACAGCCCCGGGAACGGAGGAACCCAGAAGCCTGAACCCTGGAGACGTTGGCATCTGTCTTGCTCCAACACATGGACTTTGGTAAGGGAAGAACTTTATGCTTTGTGGCCTGGTAACTGTAAGCCTCTACCCCAAATAAATACCCTTTATAAAGACCGACCAATTTTTGGTATATTTCAAAAGGCATCCCTTTGGCTGACTAAAAGAGAATTGTACTGAGGAGTGGGGTGAGTGCTTTTTGCAATTACCAAAATGTTGGAGCGGTTTTATAAATGGGTAAGGGGTATTTTTTGGGGGAATTGTGAAATGCTTGATGGAAAAGGCCTAGATTGTTTTGCAGAGACTGTTGATAGCAATATAGAGCCTAAAGTTCTTTTTGATAAGGCCTCAGAAGGAAACAATTGTGAGATGAATGCTAAAGAGACTTTTTATGATGCCTTAGAAGTAAATGAAGAAACTATTATTGGAAACTGGAGGAAAGGCAATCCATGTATTAAACTTGCAGAGAACTTAGCAAGATTAACTCCTGGTGTTATAGGGAAGACAGAATTTGAAAATGGTGAACCTGAGCATTTTTCTGAAGTACTTTCCAAAGTAAACACAGAGAATGTGGCTTGGCTTCTCCTAGTAGCTTATAGCAAAATGCTAGATGAAAGAAATACACTAAGGAATGAAGTTTTGGGCACAAAGAAAACAGAAACTGATTACAGAACTTCCAACTTTCTGGAAATTAAGTGTCCAATTCAAAGTGCCCCATTTGAAGATTTAGCTAAACCTGGAAATTGTAAATCAGAATTGAAGATGGAGTTATCTAGGAAAGACTTGTGGAAAGTCTTAGAGTCTGATGGCTTGGACCCCTGCTTCCTGCATGCTAAAGCAACAAAGTTTTTGAGAGAGTTGTATGAACAAAACCTCTGTTCACTTGGACTAAAAAGGACATGCAAAGGAGACATTGAAGGAGAAACAGTTTTAAGGAGAAAACCCTGGAAGCTGAGATCTGGGATCAAGACATCGCCTTGGGCCAAGGGAGGGACCCCACCCATGTGTCCAGAGAGGGTGAGTTTGCCTGGGAATTTGAAAAGGGTGGATGTTCCCATCTGATGTTCTGGGAGAGTTTTGCCACCCCAGAGTACAGGGAGGGTGAAGCACATTCCTCAAAGATTAGGGCAGTTAAGGTCAGGACCCCATAGGTCTGAGAGGGGTGCTCCTGTCCCCCATGGATCAGAGAAGGCCATGTGGTCAACTCATTGCTCTTAGAAGTTTGGGCCTTTGTGCCAAAGGTTAGAGAAGGACAGGTGGTCATCTCGTTGCTCTGAGATAGTTGAGCCTGTATGCCAAATGTTAGGGGGAATGTTGTCTTCACCTCACTGTACTAGGGGTGCTAAAACTCTAACCGAAAGATTGAGTAAGGTGGGGGAATCACCCCAATCCTCTTGGAGGGTGAGGCCTGGAGCTTGGTTGACACCCAGATGCTTGATGGTGGAATGAAGAAAATGGCTGTTGGGCAAGCCTGTGGAAAGGGTGGGTTCCCATGTGGCCCCAAGGAGAAGAATCCATCATCTTGAAAATGACTCTCAGACTTTGAAATGAAATGGAGGATGCCCTGCAGTTTTGCTGAACTGTAGAGGATCCATGACTCATGTTTAACATCTCAATTTCTCCTTATGATAATTTAAATATGTATTCTTTGTCTTTCCTTTTGTGTATTGGAAGCAGTTAAATTGTTTTGTAAGTTTCAGAGTTCTACAGCTAAAAGGAATTTTGCCTGGAGACAAACTGTATTTATTTGAACTGATTTTGATATGATTTTGTACTTGCAATTGTTACTGACTCAAGGTTTTTTGAATATTGTGATGTATTTTCAGAATTCAGAGGGTGGAGTGTAATGGTTTGACAGTTTTATTTAATTATGAATTCCAAAAATATAAATTGGATTATGCTTGTAAACTGATCTGTTCATCTGGGCATGATTACATTATGATTAGGGCATTAACTGCCATGTCAGTGGGATGTTGAGCACCACCCCTTGGTGGGTGTGGTCTCAAGTGTAAAAGGCAAGGCAGAAGATTTAAGGAGCAGATTTTTGAGATGCAGTTCTGATGTTGGAGAGGGCTGTTCACCTTATAGTCCACTGCTGACCTTGTGGAAGGAGCGCTAAGCCCGGAGAGAAACACAACCCCAGCAGGAGAGGAACCCAAAGCCCTGAGCCCTAGCAGACATTGGCAGCTGTCTTGCTCCAACACGTGGACTTTGGTAAGGGAAGAAATTTATGCTTCATGGCCTGGTAACTGTAAGCCTCTACACCAAATAAATACCCTTTATAAAGACTGACCAATTGTTGGTATATTACAAAAGGCATCTCTTTGGCTGACTAAATAACTCCCTCAAGACATCACACTGGTCAATTATATTGATGATATCATATTAATAGTAACTATTGACCAAGAAGTAGCAAAGACTGTAGACTTATTAGTGAGGCCTTTCAATGAGAGAGGAAGGGAGAAAAATCCAAAAAATACAAGGGATTTCTACTCAGTGAAATTTCTACATGTCCAGTGGTGTGGGGCATGTTGAGATAACCCCTCAAAAGTGA
>PVKH010000366.1:0-39587 GCA_004027955.1 Chaetophractus vellerosus
TGTAGGGAAGGAAGATACAGACTATATAGTTAGTAGTACTATTTTGACGATGCTCTTTCATGATTTGTTAACAAATGTTTCACAACAATGCAGGGTGTTTGGGCGGGTGGTGATGTGTGGGAGCCCTGTATGATGTTATGCATGTTTGTTTTGTAAGTTCATGATGTTTACTGACCACTTATAGTTTATGTATGTTCGTGTATGAATTATATACTTCAATAAATTGTTTTTTAAAAAAACAGAAAAAAATGGTACCTCTGACAGGTCCTCAGAACAGAATTCATTAATTGTGAATTAATTACAAATAATCACAACATAGTTCAAATTCATATTAATTGGGATACTCATTTGGAGCAATTTAATAATTAGAAAGAAAAGTTGGAAAGTAATCTGTAATATTCAAAATTCAAAATCAAGGTAAGTAGCAAAAACATCTGTTACTCTAAGAAAATTAAGAAAAATTTTCTTCCCTCATACATAGTGATTCAAATGCAAGAGGCAGGGCATTGCAACACCTGGTAAGTACCAGTTAATTTAAAGTAGTTCACATTAATCCATTAATCTAATAAATTTATTATCACCTATTGTCATGTAGCAGAAAAAAAAATACTGAGGAAAACCCTATATAAAGGATATAAGACAAGGCCAAAACTTTTTTTAAAAGAGAATATATTTGAGTGGGTGCCAGTAGTGGGAGAAACTAAAGGATAAAGGGTTGAGAGGGTAAAGGTAAAAATAAAGGTAAATTTTGTCTTAATTGAAAATTTTGAATAGTTCATGGTTTTGGAATACAGTGATAATTCATTCTCCAAAATTCTTATCTAGTACTTATTGTGTGTCAGAGTTTTGGATTAGAGTGGGTACAGTCAGGAATGTAAATAGCTACAAGAAATAACATGTAGGGGGTACAAGAAGGAAATTTGAATGTTAGGGGTACAGGTAGGATAGACAAAAAGAACAGATGGTCAATTCTGCCTAATTGGGGGGTCAGTATCAAAGTCAGTAATAACTTCATAAGGGAAATGTATTAGGATTCTCTAGGGAAACAGAACTGACAGGAGCTATCTGTAAATATTATGAGATTTTTATTTTTAAAAGTGTCTCATGTGACAGTGGGGATGCACAAGTTCAAATTCTATAAGGCAGGCTGCAAACCAGGAACTCTGATGAAGGTTTTCAATTTGTTCCTCAGGAGAAGCTGGCTGGACGAAGTAGAGATGGAAATTCTTTCTTCTAACTGCTGCAATCATCACTTCTCCTTTTAAGACTTCAATTGATTGGATGAGACATCCCTCATTATTGGAGGCAATCTCCTCAGTTGATTGTAGTAATCAGCCATAGATGGAATCAAATTACTGATGACTTAAGTCCACAAAACGTCCTCACAGTAACAATAAGCCAATGCTTGCTTAACCAGACAACTGGACATCATCACCTGGCCAAGTTGACTCATGGACCTAATCATCACACTCTACCCCTTGTCATCTTAGGATCTATACACATCACCTTAAACCATACTTAATCTCTAAATAAAAAAAAACGATAACATATTTTTCACCTAACAATATTCAACTGTCCTGCATACAACCAGAAACACACTGACTCTCTACAGAATAGGGTGCAAGTCCCTTGGGTAATATTCACTCAAACTTGATATCCTATAACTTAAATACTATAACATGAAATACAACTTATGCCATATAAGGAGATAAGATAGGGAAGAAAACAAAGATATTTACTTTATGTACATATACAAACAAACTCATAACAAAATAAGGAAGAAATATTCAAAAATATTACAGTCCTCATTTCTGTAGTGGTCATGTAGTCATAGTTCATCTTTATCACCACCTTCTTGCATGACCCATTCCATGTTCCCTTCACCTTCAGCAAACACCTCAGCTGGCGATAGTTCTTTCCCTGGTGGGGTGAACCAAACCTTCATTGTTGAAGTCTCTGGGCAGTGGTAGTCCTGCCTCAATTGTGTCCTTACATTTTCCATTGACTTTAATCACAGTGCACGATAGTACTAAGAGATGCCCTAGGAGAGCTCCTGTATTCCAGGCAAACTCTTCTTTACCTCCATTGTGTAGTTGCAATCTTATTTCCACTTGAAAGTCAGGATCAATCACCCCAGCCAGTATAGTAATTCCCTTCTTTTCCTGATGATTCAGAGGAATGAGCCCAAAGTGGCCAGGTAGCAGTCTTAACATCCACTTCAATGTAATCATTGCTGTGTTCCCTGGTGGCAGCACTCCTCCTTTTGGAACTAATACCTGTAGATCAGCATAGCTTAAGGTTGCAGCGACAGGAAGCAAAAATTTTTCTAGTGGATCACTAGAGGTAATAGTGAGTGGTGCCACTCTCATTTCCACCTCTTGATTCCTGGATCTGTGAATCCTGGCTATGGAAGGAACAGCACCATAGAGTGGATATTGATTTAGAGTATACAGAGCCTCCGAGAGAACATTGCCTCTGTCCTGCAAAGTGTTGTCATCTAATTGGCACCATAATAAAATTTTCAAAAGGTCATTCTTTCATTCTATCAATCCAGCTGCTTCAGGTTGATGGGAAACATGATCAGACCAGTGAATTCCATGAGCATGTGTCCATTCCCATACATCATTTGCTGTAAAGTGGGTTCCTTGATCAGAATTAATGCTGTTTGGAACACCATCATGGTGGGTAAGGCGTTCTGTAAGTCCATGGATGGTAATTTTGTCAGAAGAATTTTGTGCAGGGAAGGCAATTCCATATCTGGAGTATGTATCTATTCCAGTTAGAACAAAATGCTGCCTGTTCCATTATGAAAGTGATCCAATGTAATCAACCTGCCACCAGGTAGCAAGCTGACCACCTTAGGGAATGTTGCCATATCAGGGGCTGATTGTGGTTCTCTGCTTCTGGTACATTGAGTACTCAGCAGTGGTTGTACCAAAGTCAGCTTTGGTGAGTGAAAATCTATTTTGCTGAGCCCATATATAAACTCCATCCCTACCACCATGGTCCCTTTTCTTATGAGCCCATTGAACAGTGAAAGGAGTGGATGGGGAAAGAGGCCAACTGGTATCCACAGAATGGGTCATCTTATCCACTTGATTACTAAAATCTTCCTCTACTGAAGTCACCCACTAGTAAGCATTCATGTGGGACACAAATATATTCATGTTTTTTCCCACCCAGAAAGGTCTTTTGACATACCTCTTCCCCAGACCTCTTTGTCGCCAATTTTCCAATCATGTTCCTTCTAAGTCTTTGAGAATCCAGCCAAACCATTAGCAACTACACATAAATCACTATACAAACACACCTCTGGACTTTTCTCCTTCCAAAAAAAATGAACAACCAGATGCACTGCTAGAAGTTCCACCCACTGGGAGGATTTGCCCTCACCCCTGTCCTTCAGGGATGTCCACAATGGGGCTGTAGTCTTCAGCTGTCATGCAGATCCATCAGTAAACCAGGCTCAAGTTTCCTCTTCCTCAATTAACTGATTGTAAGTTACTCCTCAGAATCCTAGCTGTAGTATGGGAAAGAGAAGGTAATGTGGCAGGATGGGAGCCTTGGCCATTTGGGCTGCTTCCTCATGTAACTTAATTGTGCTTTCAGGACCCACTTGAGCCCTGTCTCATATAATCCACTAATATTTTATGGAGAGTACTGCTGTGCACGACAAACTTTATGGCTTGGCAGGTGAGAAAATACCAGCTCATGATAGGCAACTCAGATCTCATGGTAACTTGGTGGCCCATGTTTAAGCATTCAGTCTCTACTAAGGCCCAATAGCAGGACAAAAGCTGTTTCTCAAAAGGAGAGTAGTTATCTGCAGAGGATGACATGTTTTTGCTCCAAAATCCTAAGGGTGTGCATTGTGATTCTCCTATAGGGGCCTGCCAAAGGCTCAAACAGCATCTCTATTTGCCACTGACACTTCCAGCACCACTGGATCTGCTGGATCATATGACCCAAGTTGCAGAGCAGCTTGCATAGCAGCCTGGACCTGTTACAGAACCTCCTCTTGTTCTAGTCTGCACTCAAAACTAGTAGCTTTTCTGGTCACTCAGTAAATGGGCCAGATTAGCATACTTAAATGAGGAATATGTTGTCTCCAAAATCTGAAGAGACTAAGTGTTGTATCTCTTTTTTGGTTGTAGGAGGGGACCTACAGCTTATCCTTCACTTTTGAAGGGATACCTCAACACACCCCACACCACTGGATGCCTAGAAATTTCACCGAGTTGGAAGGCCCATGTATTTTTGTTGAAGTTATCTCCCAGCCTTACACAAATGCTTTACCAATATGTCTAGGGTAAATACTACTTCTTGATCACTAGGTTGACTTAGCACGATATCATCAATATAATGGACCAATGTGATGTCTTATGGGAGGAGAGATGATTAAGTTGCCTGCAGACAATATTATAACATAGGGCTGGAGAGCTGATATACCCCTGAAGCAGGAGAGTGAAAGTATATTGCTGGCCTTGCTAGCTGAAAGCAAACTGTTTCTGGTGTTCCTTATTAATGGCAATTGAGAAAAAAATCATTTGCCAAATCAATAGCTGCATAACAGGTAACAGGGGAAGTGTTGATTTGCTCAAGCAATGATATCTCATCTGGAACAGCAACTACAATTGGAACCACCACCTGGTTAAGTTTATGATAATCTACTGTCATCCTCCAAGATCCATCTGTTTTCTGCACAGGCCACATAGGAGAGTTGAATGGAGATGTGGTGGGAATCACTACTACTGCATCCTTCAAATCCTTGATGGTGGCATTGATCTCTGCAATTTTCCAGGAATCTAGTATTGCTTTTGATTTACTATTTTGCTAAGCCCTTACTCCACAAGTCATGGATATAATGTGGGGATTCTACAAGCTACTGAGTATGTCTATTCCAATTATACATTCTAGAACTGGGAAAAATAACCACAGAATGGGTCCAAGAACCCACTGCACCCTCTGTGAGATGGACCTGAGCTAAAACTCCATTGATCATCTGACTGCGATAAGCCCCTACTCTGACTAGTGGACCTCAGTGATGTATTGGGTCTCCTAGAATTAATGCCACTTCTGAGCCAGTGTCTAATAATCCCCAAAATGTCTCATTTCCTTTTCCCCATTTCATGGCGTTTTAGTCAGCCACAGGTGTGCCTTTTGAAATATACCAAAGATTGGTCAGTCTTTATAAAGGGTATTTATTTGGGGTAGAAGCTTACAGTTACTAGGCCACAAAGCATAAATTTCTTCCCATACCAAACTCCACGTGTTGGAGCAAGATGGCTGCTGACGTCTCCAGGGTTCAGGCTTCTGGATTCCTTTGTTCCCAGGGCTGCGTTTCTCTCCGGGCTTAGCTTCTGTTTCCTTCACGAGTTTAGCTGTAGACCATGAGGCTTTCTATGGGTTGCGTCTCTCCACAAGGCAGCTGTAGACTATCAGGCGAACAGCTCACTCCAACATCAGAACTGCTTCTCCAATCTGCTTTTCTAAATCTCTTCTCTAAATCTCTGCTGCCTAGCCTTTATACTTGAGACCACACCCACTGAGGGGTGGGGCCCAACACCCTCCTGACATGGCCCAGTTAATGCCCTTATCATAACTTAATCACGCCCAGATGAACAGATTAGTTTACAAGAATAATCCAATTTATATTTTTGGAATTCATAATTAAATAAAACTCTGAAACCATTACACATGGTTACCCTGGTAAAAGGCTATAGGTCTCTTTGAGGAGAGCTGGGAGGAAGAGTAACAGTACAAAGTTTTGGCATTGTAACAGGATCCTTCCCCAAGGGGACTTGGCATTTTCCTCATTCCAGGGGCCTGGGTGTGTAAACTGTCTCAAGTTTGGCAATTGATTAAGAGGCCTTGACTCTCTGTTTCTGTAATTCAAGTTAGGGTTTTTTTCACTTGACCTGGAACTCTTCTTGTACAGATCAAGTAGGAATTTAGTACACTGACCATCTATTTTACTTCCAGATACCCCAAGATCTATTATCCAATGCCATAGGTCTATGTGACTCAGGCTTTTTTCATTGCAGCTTTGAGTCTGCCTTTCATTGTGGTAGCCACATCCACCTTGTCTTTGGTGATCAAGTGCTGCTACTTGGCTTCTGCCAGCTGGGATTTGATCATCCCCATAGCATTTAAGCATTTAGTTCTGTGACAGCAGTTCCCACAATAATATCAGACCTACAAAGAAATGCAAACGCAAACCTCTTCAGGGAATATGGAGTTAGTCACAAATTTATTCCTCATAGTCCTGATAAAAAGTGTGTCCTCTGGACATTTCTGGGGTAGGTGGAGAGGTCTCAAATGGTAAATCCATTCTAACATCCCAATCTTTCTAAGCCTTTGCATCCTTTCATCTACAGTATACCAGGGTAAATCTTGGCATCTCAACCCCAAGCATTGTAGGCCATCTTTTGGTCCATGGTTAAGCCAGCCACTCAAACTGTTAGAGCCCTTTCTAACCCCTTGCACTACAACATTGAATCCAGAATCTCTGCTTAGTGGGCCCATTTCAATAAATTCAGCCTGATAGATCTTTATATTCCTTCCACTATTATCCCATACCATTATATCCATTCCCATGCATATTCCCCTAATTCCTGCTATATAAATTGGAAAACGCATGCAATTCTTTTAAAGTATAGCTTACCTCCTCATAGATCACACTTTGTACTTCACCTTTGAGGGGTGTAATGGTTTGAGTTTGATTTAATTATGAATTCCAAAAATATAGATTAGATTATGTTTGTAAACTAATCTGTTCATCTGGGCATGATTAAGTTATGAGTAGGGCGTTAACTGCCACGTCAGTGAGACGTTGAGCCCCACCCCTCGGTGGGCGTGGTCTCAAGTATAAAAGGCTAAACAAGAGGGAGCAGAGGAAGCAGATTGAGAAAAGCAGATTGAGAGAAGCAGAGAATTGGAGAAGGAGATTTGAGAAGCAGTTCTGATGCTGGAGTAAGCCTTTCGCCCGATAGTCTACAGCTGTCTTGTGGAGAGACGCAACGCATAGAAAGCCTCATGGTCTACAACTGAACTGGTGAAGGAAACAGAAGCTAAGCCCGGAGCCCGGAGAGAAACGCAGCCCCGGGAACAAAGGAATCCAGAAGCCTGAACCCAGGAGACATCGGCAGCCATCTTGCTCCAGGACATGGACTTTGGTATGGGAAGAAATTTATGCTTTGTGGCCTGGTAACTGTAAGCTTCTACCCCAAATAAATACCCTTTATAAAGACCAACCAATCTTTGGTATATTTCAAAAGGCACGCCTGTGGCTGACCAAAACAAGGGGTTGTTGTGATTTTAGTCTAGTTATAGGTCTGGAAGGGAAGATGTGTGGTGGGGTGGGTAAGGAGAAGAATTAGAAGTGTTTTGCAAGTTAATTACCTCAGGGCATTCCCTTGAAGTTTCACCTGGTGCAGAATTAATCTCTTCAAGTGGGGTTGGATGGTAGACTCCTAATGGAGGGGAGGTTTCATGGTGGTTTCTTCAGGGTAGGGATGAAGTGCAGACTCCTTGGGGGTAGGCTGGAGGTTGGGTGATGCAAGTGTAACATTAACTGGTCTCCACAGGGCAGACCATGACAGGCTTATCTGGCAAAGTCTCAGAAGAATTTAGGGTTTCAATGTCCCTACCAATATCATCAACCCATATGTCTCCATCCCAATACTCAGGGTTCCACCCCTCTCCAATCAATGCCTTTAACAGCAGACACCCTGCAAGGTTGAGATTTTAGTTTCTAAGACAATTCTGCTATTCCTACAATAGACTCTGAGTCTGGTTTTTCAGAGATCTCAAGTCTGCAACTGCAGGAAACAAGATTTTCTTTCAGAACACACATAGAAACTTTCACATCATTCATGCAGCACTTAAGTTGCAAATTTGAAACCTTCAGTTCATCTCTGAGTTTAGTATAGGGAAGGAAGGAAAGTGTCTGGGACCCAGCAGAGAACATGATTGTGAGACCCTGCTCTTAAACCCCCTGCTACTAAGAAAGCTGGAAAGACTCCACCTAGACCCTGGCATTGAGGTCCCATTTGGAATTCTTTCCAGGGTAAAGGGGAAGCCCCAGAAACCTCCAAAAAAAAGCCTCCTCATTGGGCTCCTGAAAGCTAAGAGGTGGAGATCATAAGGCAACCAATCAGAACAACAAACAGCTGGGGCCCCTCCCCAACATTAGGAAGGCAGAGGAGGAAAGGTCTTTAAAAAGACCTAATCTGGGCCCCACGTGCGTGACTCATCCTGTAGCATGCCTGTAACCCATGTCTTGGATTGTGTACTTAACTCTTTTCTTGTTTCTTAACAAACTCTTTACTCCCTTGCCTATCCTGTGGCGTGTTCTTAAATTCTTTTATGTGACATAGCCAAGAACCTAAAAGCCCAGAACCCAGAGAATTCTACTAACACACCCCTTTCTTTTGTAACTGTATCCAGCATATTTAGGAACAACCAGTCAACATCAATGTAACTTTTAACTCTACAAAACTCTGTTAAGGTGTTAAAAAACACTCTTACTCAGATCCTTGCCACTTATGAGGATAGAAGCAGTCCTATCCAGTGGTGATATTTTGTGCATCTCCATTGCCAACTCACACCATGGACTGTCAGTGGCCTCTTGATTATTGGAAACAGGCATTAGTGCCCTTGAATCTAATAAGAGTAGAGAGCCAATTGCAAAACTCCCAGAACCAATTCAGAAATCCCATTTTTAAGATTCTGTTTCTCAAGAGCCACTCCTGGTACCAAGCTATATTAGTCAGGGTTCTCTAGGGAAATTGGACCAACAGGAGATATCCGTAAATAGTATGTGATTTTATAAAATTATCTCATACGACCATGGGGATGCACAAGCCCAAATTCCATAGGGCAGGCAAACCAGGGGCTCCAATGAAGGCTCTTGATGAGGTCCCCAGGAGATACTGGCTGTCTGAAGTAGAGTTAAAAATTCTCCCTGAATGCTGAAATCACTTCACCTTTTAAAATCTTCAACCTGTTGGATGAGATGTCACTCATTGCTGATGGCAAGTTCCTCAGTTGATAGTAGCTATAAGCAGCCATCTTTGCAAGCAACTCACTGATGATTAAAGTCCATGAAATGCCCTTGTATTACTATTAGTCCAGTGCTTATTTGACCAAACAACTGGGCACTATTACCTGGCTGACTTGACCCATTAGCCTAACCTCACACCTAACGTAATAGTCCTCACTCCAAAAGTCAGGGATCCAATGTGGGGATTCTGCCAGCTACTTAGTATGTCTTTTCCAATTATGCATTCCAGAATAACAGACTGGGTCTGGGGACCCATGGACCCACTATGAGATGGACCTTAACTAAAACTCCTTTGATCAGGGGGCGGGTGTAGCGCAGTGGTTAAGCACCTGCTTCACATGTACAAGGTCCTGGGTTCAATCTCTGTTACTCCTAAAAAAGGAAAAAGAAAAAAAAAACTCCATTGATCAACTGATCTCCATAAGCACCTATTCTGACTGGTGGAACACAATGATTTTTTGGGTCTCCTGGAATTAATGTCACTTCTGAGTCAGGGTCTAATAATCCCCAAAGTGTCTGGTGATTTCCTTTCCACAAATGCACAGTTACCCTTGTAAAAGGCCATAGGTCTCTTTGTGGACGGCTGGGAAGAAAATTAACAGTATTAATTTTTGACAGTGAAACAGGGTCTTTTCCCATGGGGACCCAGCCTTCCCCTCAATCAAGAGGTTCTCAAGTCTGGAAATTGATTAAAAGGCCATGGCTCTCTGTTTTTGTAATTCAAGTTAGACTTGTTCACTTGACTTAGAACTCTTCTTATACAGATCAAGTAAAAACTTAGTAGACTGTCCATCTATTTTACTTCTAGGTACAACCTAATCTACTAGCCAACACCATAGGTCTCTGCAACTCAAACTGTGTTTTTAAAAAAACATAAAATATAAAGCTTCATCAACACTTAATATACAAATTGACATTGGTTCTCTCATTTCATCTCTGTATTAGGTAGAAGGGGATATCTCACTCAGTAGTTTCCTTTCATCGTATTATAATCTGTTGCAGTACAAATGTGTTGAGCTACATGAATTTACAGTTAGTTGTTTACTTTTTAATATTTTTATTATAAAAGTTGTGAGCTTACAAAACAATCATGCATAAACATGCAGAATTCCCATACATCACCCATCCACCTTGCATTGTTGTGGAACATATGTTACAGAACATCATCAGATAATTACTACTGTGGTCTATAGCTTACATTTGGTGTATTTTTCCATACACCTCCCTATTATTAACACCATGTATTAGTATTGTACATTTGTTATAGTTAATGAGAGAATGCTCTCATATTTGTGCTACTAACTACAGCCCATCATACACCACATGGTTCACTGTGTTATACAGACCCAGGCCTTGTACAATCCACCAAAAATGTACATTCAGTGGCTCTCAGTTTTATCACACAGTTGTGCAGTCATCACCTCAGCAAATTTTTGAATATTTTTCTTAGTTCCAAATAAATTCCCACACACCCCTATTATTGACCCTTAGCATAGATATAATACGTTCTTTGATGTTAATGCAAGGATATTACAATATAGCTGTTAACTATAGTCCATAAGATATATTAATTGTATTTTCCCTTGCATTGCCATATTTTTACTTGTAATAGTGATGTATATTTCCTGAAGTTCATAGAAGAACATTCTTGTATTTGTACTATTAACCACAGTCTTCATCCACCACCAGGTTCACTATGTTACACAGTCCCTGTATTATTCTCTACCTTTCTTTCAATTGACATTTATACCCCTAAAGTATTCCTTTCAGCCACAATCACATTTATAAACCAGCCATGTTAGTTATACTCACTATAATGTGTTACCATCAACTCTATTCATTCCCACACTTTAACAGTTAAGCTAATTAAAAAATTTACTTACATTAAGCATCAGTACCCCTTCTCAGCCCACATCCTATCTCCAAGTAACCCATACTCTAGGCTTTAACTCATGTGTTTATTCTTCATATTTAGTTCATATTAGTGACACATGCAATGTTTGTCCTTTTATGTCTGGCTTATTTCACTCACTATAATGTCTTCAAGTTTCATCCATGTTGTCATATGTGTCCCAATTTCATTTCTTCTTATAGCAGCATAGTATTCCATCATATGTACATACCACATTTTGTTTATCCATTCATTAGTTGGCAGACACTTAATTTTTTTTCCATCTTTTAGCAATTGTGAATAAGGCTGCTATGAACATTGGTGTGCAAATGTCTGTTTGCACTCCTGTTTTCCTGTTTTCAGTACTTCTTGATATATTCCTATAGAGGGATTGCTGGATCATATGGCAGTTCTATATTTAGCTTCCTGAGGAACTGCCAAACTGTCTTCCACAGAGGCTGCACCATTCTACATTCCCAAAAAGAGTGGAGTGTTCCTATTTCTCCACATCCTCTCAAGCACTTGTACTTTTCTGTGTTTTTTTTTTAAATAATGACCATATTATGAGGTGTGAAATGATATGTCGTAGTTTTTATTTGCATTCCCTTAATAGCTAGTGATATTGAAATTTTTTTCATGTGCTTTTTAGATATTTGTATTTCCTCTTTGGAAAAATATCTGTTCAAGTCTTTTTCTGATTTTTTCACTTGATTTGCTTATTATTTCATCATTGAGTTGTATGATCTCTTTATATAGTATGGAAATCAAACCCTTACCAACTACGTGGGGATGAATCACTTTTCTCTTGCTTCCTTCAGAATTCTCTCTTAAATTTGGTATTTGACATTCTGATTAGTATATGTCTCAGTTTAGGTCTATTGGATTTATTCAGATTAGAGTACATCGTGCTTCTTGGACATGGGTATCTATGTCCATCAAGTAGAGTTGAGAAATTTTCTACCATTATTTCTTCAAATACTCTTTCTGCTCCATTTACATTCTCTTCTACTTCTGGAACACCCATTACACATATATTTGCATGTCTGTTGCAGACATTTAGCTCCCAGAGAATCTGTTCAATTTTTTCCAATCTTTTCTTTATCTGTTCTTTTTTGTCTTTGCTTTCAGAGGCCCTGTCTTCAAGTTCTCTGATCCTTCTGCCTCTTCAGACCAGCTGTTATAGCCTCTAGTGTATTTTTTACTTAATTTATTATGCCTTTCATTCCCATAAAATCTGCTATTTTTCTTGTATAGTTTCAGATTATTCTTTGTGCTCACCCAGTGTCATCTTAATATCCTTAATCTCTTTAGCAATCTCTATTAGTCAGCCAAAGGGGTGTTGATGCAAAGTACCAGGAATCTGTTGACTTTTATAAAGGGTATTTATTTGGGGTAAAAATCTTACAGTTACAAGGCCCTAAAGAGTTCAACTCAAGGTTACTTTCTCACCAAAGTCAGTTGATACGTTTTGAAGCAAGATGGTTGCTGATCTCTGTGATGGTTCAGCCTTCCTCTTTCTCAGCTACTGGCTGGCAAAGGGCTTGTTTCTTTCCAGGCCCTCCCAGCTGCTCTGGTCTCTTCACAAGGTTAGCTATAAACTTTCAGGTAAATGGTTCATCTCTCTTCTTGGGGCCACAGGTTCAAAGCTGACAAAGTTCTCTCCTCTGGTATCTAAGGAGTTCTCTCTCTTCCCATGTATCATCATCAGTGAGTTTCTGTTTATACCATCCCACCAAGGGGGCAGGGACTCAATCCTGAGTCATGCCCTACTGATGTGATCCAATCAAAACCCTAATCTTAACAAGTAATTTAATCAAATACATTTCAGGTGAATCTAATACAACCAAAGGGGATCACACCCAGAGGAACAGATTAGTTTACAAACATAATCTGTCTTTTGGGGGTTCATAAATAATCTCAAACTGCCACACATCTCATTGAATTTATTAAAGAGATTTGCTTGAACATCTCTAATTAGTGTTCTCAACTCCTTTATGTAATCTGGAGGTTTAGTTTGTTCTTTGTGCGCCGTCAGCCTCCCTGGGCAACTGCAGTTGCTTTCAGCCTGCACAGACTAGAATTTTGGGCACAATTGTGGCTACACCCTTGCCCCTGACAGGCAAGGATGAGGGATAGGGTTTCCACAGCTTCTCTAGCAACTGCAGTCACTTTTGGCCTGTAAGGACAGGATTGTTGGCCACATCTGTGGCTCCATCCTACCCCTGACAGGGCAGGAGGAAGGATGGTGCTCCTCAGCCTCTTCAGGCAACTTCAGGTGCTGTACCACCCAGAATAGATTGTTGGGCATGCATGTGGCTCCATCCCTGCCACAGGCAGAGGGGGAGGGAGGCTGGTGCTTCATCAATCTATTTGGACAATGGTGGTCAGTTTTGGCCCACGTGACTTAGTTTACTGTCCACATCTGCAGCTCCATCCCCATCTAAGAAAAGGGAAGAAGGGCCATGGAGCTTCATCAGTCTATCTGGGCAACTACAGATGATACCATCACCTGACCTAGTTGACACATGATCCTAACCATTACATGAAGTTTTACCAAACTGTCCACATAGAAAAAGAACAAAAACACCTTCCAAACAGTGGACGTATGCCCCCAAAATTAAGGGAGTTGTAAAACACAAAACGCTTAGAAAACATAAGGAATTCAATATTTCTTTGTAAGATGCAAACATACAGGTTGGGTTGAGAGATGAAGTATGTTGAGTTTAGACTAAGGCAAAAACACAACTCTATGCTCTATGTAAGAGATACACCTAATACAGTGTTCAAAATTCTAAGAAGCTAGAAAACCAAGGGCTCAGATTCCTCTCATATGAAGGTGTGATTACTCACATTAGCCAAATAACTCTTACCTTATGAAAGACTGATGGCAAAGGGAACATGGAATGGTTAGCGGAGGAGGAAAGTAAAAAAATCACTCATATCTGTCCTGGGTTGGATTGTGTCCCCCAAAAAGATATATTCAAGTCCTAATCTCCACTGAGCCCCAGTCCCATGAATGTGACCTTATTTTGAAATAGGGATTTGAAGATGTGATTAGTTAAAATGAGGCCAAACTGGGTTAGGGTGTGCACTAAATAGAATGTGACTGTTGTTCTTATAAGAGGAAATTTGGAAAACAGACACAGGGAGAATGCCATGTGATACCTAAGGCAGAGATTGGAGGTAGGCTGCCTCAACGAAGGATCTCCAACAATTGCCAGCAAACCACCAGAAGTAGCAAGAGGCAAGGAAAGATTCTCCCTTATATGTTTCAGAGGCAGTGTGACCCTGCCAACACCTTGATTTTGGACTTCCAGCTTCCAGAACTATGAGACAATAGATTTCTGTAGTTTTAAACCACCAGGTTTGTGGTATTTTGTTATATCAGCTCTAAGAAACTAAAACAATATCCTTATTTCTAGTTGAAAAAGAAAAGACAGTGAAATATGCCTTCCTTTTTGTATCATGCATGAGTTTCATTTTAACTAACATCCCATCTCTTGGCATTCTTTTCCTTTATAATACATATATTTGGTGCTCTGTTGGTAATTAACATTACTATTTAGGCCTTGAACTGCAGAATATTGAGATAGGGTCATTTTTCCAATGAAAGGAATTGAAATCACCTAACTAGATTAGGTGGAAAGATTGTGTTTACATGTAATATCATGAATAATTACACTGAATGGAATGATCTTGGAACTTTACATCTGGGAAAATGAGTGCATGTGGCTATTCGGCAGCCAAAGGCTTGGTTGTTGTGCATATATATTTGATTCTTGGCATCCTGGCTACTCTTTCACCCCCACATCACCACAAAGCTCAAATAGGTGTTATTCCTCTGTCACTGGGTGTGGTTTTGACAAATTTGAGCATGTGCTGCAAGAATGTGAGAGAGTTGAAGATAAGATCAATAGAGCAGCAATAATGGCAATGAAGCCATGGTCATGGGAACAGTAACATCATCAGTGGTGGTAGATGTTTTACTACCTAGACAAGGTATTATCCTTTACTGAGCCCAGTTCACCACCTCTCTATTTCCAAACACTATCATCTACCCACTATCCTGTTTTGTTTTATGATAGTCTCTTTTTCTGTTACTGGAATCAAAAAAAGTGAATGTATTTACTGTGCTATTGTAAAATAAAAATAAATAGATGAGAAATGCTTATATACATAGATGTAACATATATGTATAAAACATTGAGTATAAACAGTGCATACTTCAATTCTTTGTCAAAACCTCAATTGTTTTGTACAAGATACTAAATGACATCCATTTACCTGCAATATGGGTTTCACACATGGCTACTTGTAGTGGTTTGAAGCTGTACATACCCCCAGAAAAGCATGTTCTCTAATTTAATCCATTACTATAAGTGTGAACCCATTGTCAGTAAGACCTCTTGGTGAGATTATTTAAGTTACGGTGAGGCCCAGTCCAATCAAAATGAGTCTTAAACCTATTACTGGAATCCTTTATAAGCAGAATGAAATTCAGGGAGAGAAAGAGAAAGCCACAGAGGGAGCAGCCAGAAGCTGAACATCAATGGAACCTGAAAGAGAAGGGAGATACGAGGAGATGCCACCATGTGTGTTGCCATGTGACAAGCTAAGGACCAATGGTCACCAGCAGCCAGCCCCAGAATACCACAGTCTTCAGGAGGAAAGCATCACCTTGATGATGCCTTGATGTGAGCTTTTTCCCAGCCTCAAACTGTGACACTTAATCTGACCCATTTCATGGTATTTGCTTAAGCAGCCTAGGAAACTGAAACAGTAACTCGCATTCTTTTCTAAATCCTGATGTGCTTTCCATATAAAAGAATCCCTTTCCCCCTTTATCCACACAATTTCACTTGTCTGCCTAAATTATGGGCTAGTGCTCCAGTCCATCCCGACAGAAAGGCATTTTCAGAGATATAAGTCGTCAGCTCTTGGAGCCCCTGAGTATGTGGCTTTCCTCTAAATAATTTGTTTACAGTTGACAGTTTAGTACTTTCATCTTGCATCCATTCTGAATTAAAGGGGAAAAAATCTAGATAATCTTAGTTGACATAACTAGTGCCATTTGACAAATTACCTCTCAGTAAAATTAATTATCTCTCCCATCTTAGGCAAACTATTTGATTCCCCTTATACTACAGTGATAAAATGAATGAACAATGGATGTTTTCTAAGCAGTATTTGATAAATTTATTTGTGTTTGCAGAACACAGACTTTAAAACATTCACTCATGGGGTCCCATTTTCAGCTCTTCTATACAGAACAATGTAGATTGATCAAGGTTTAACTAAGTTTAATATTCACAGGGGAGATGACTCATGCACATACACCAGGATACCTGTTAATTAACACCAAAGAATAGTTACAAATCCCTTATGTGTAAAACTACAATCCTTTATTCTAAAAATTCCCTCCCAAGGAAATCATGGCATTGCCTGTAGTATCTTTCACGGTCTGATCCAATAAAGATAGGGGGAAAAAATAAATGTGAAGATTAAGAGTCAATATTTATAGAATATTATTTTCATTATTCTTTACTCAGCATAGCTCCAATCCACAAAAACTAGTGCACCCCTCAATTATGATGGGGGTGGACCTATTCCCATAGTTTAGGGAGAATGAGGTCTCAACTCCACTGCTCCGAGGAGGCTGGATATGTTCCCTATAGGTTGGAGAGCATGAGGTTGCCATCCCACTGCTCTGAGGGGGTTGGGTCTGTATGCTAGAGATTAGGGAGAATGTTGCCACCACCTCACTGTACTAAGGGGGTTAAGACAGAACCCCAAAGATTGGGGAAAGTGTAACCATCACCCCAATGTTCTTGGAAGGTGAGATCTGGAACTTAGTCACCACCCAGATGCTTGATGAGAGTGAAACTAAGAAAATGGCCATTGGGCAAGTCTGTGGAAAGGATGGGCTCCCAAGAGGCCCCAAAAAGAAGAAACCATCGTTTTAAGGATGACTCTCAGACTTTTGAAATCTAGTGGAGGATGCCCTGCAGGATTTTGGAACTGTTGGGAACCCATGATTCATGTTTCCCTCCCAAATTCTCCAAATTAATGCAAATGTTTATCTGATGTCTGTGCCCCATTTGTATATTGATAACTTGTTTTGTAAATTTCACAGCTCTGCAGCCAGAGGGTAATATTGAGCCAAGACAAACTGTATTCCTAGAACTGATTTTGATGTGATTTTGTACTTAGCATTGCTACTGAAATGATTTGAGGTTTTTTGGAATATTGTAATGTCTTTGTAAAATTCAAAGGGTGGAGTGTGGCAGTTTGAGATTATTTTATGAATCCCCAAAAGAGAAATTATGTTTGCAAACGAATCTATTCCTCTGGGTGTGATACACTTTGATTGCATTAAATTCATTTGAGGGGTCTTTGATTAGATTACCTGGGGCTTTTGATTCAACTACATCAGTGGGCATGACTCAGGTTGAGTCCCCACCCCTTTGCTGGATCTGATATAAATAGACATTCACACAGATAAGACACATAGGAAGAGAGAGCTCTGTCATTTTTTATCCTGCCATGTGACAGAAAGGAGAAGGCTCAAACAGCTGAAGCACCAGGGAGAGATTAACCATTTTGCCTGTTAGCTTACAGCTGAAATCAGGAAGAGAGCAGCACGGCTAAGCCTGAAAGAAGAAGCCCAGAGGGGAAGGCTGAAAGCTCACAGAGATCGGTGACCATCTTGCTTCACCACAGGGCAGCACACCAAGATCAATAGTAGCTGGCTTTGGTGAGAAAACATCTCTACTGATGCCTTGATTTGGCCTTGGAACTGTAAGCTTTTACCCCCAAATAAATCTCCATTATGAAAGCCAAAAGCTTTCATGTACTTTGCATTGGCACTCCTTTGGCAGGCAAATACATATGCTTATTGTCATTTTGTAATACCCTCTTTGGAAAAATGTCTGTTCAAGTCTTTTGCTGATTTTTTTAATTGAGTTGTATTTTTGTTGTTGAGTTGCAGCAGTTCTTTATATATTCTGGATATTAAACCCTTATCAGATATATTGCTTGCAATGATTTCTTCCCATTCTTCAGGTTGTCTTTTCACTTTATTGATAATATCCTTTGATGCACAAAAGTTTTTAATTTTGACGAAGTTGAATTTATATATTGTTTCTTGTGTTACTCATGCTTTAGGTCTCATATCTAAGAATTCATTGCCAAATCCCAGGTCATAAAGATTTAGTCCTATGTTTTCTTCTAAGAGTTTTATGATTTTAGCTCTTATATTTAGGTCCTTGATTAATCTTGAATTAATTTTTGTATAGGGGAAAGAATTCCTGACAAAACAAAAGTATGAAGACCTGAAAGTTCATGGCATGTTTGGAGAACAGAAATTAGTTGTTCCTAATTTAAATAAAAATTTTCTGTCTAGGACAGTGATGCAAGATGATAGCCATCACAGGCCCAGACAATTTATGAAAACTGAATAAACAGCCTTAAAATGGAATGTGTAACTAAATATCCAGAAACATTGCCTTTCTAAGATTTTTAACAAAAATTAATATGAATGAAGTTAATAGATCTAATGGAGTGGTGGACCCAAGAGCCATATCAGTGCTAGGAAAATGGAAGAATTCATATAGCATCAAGTTGTCCTGATTTTGCTGTGACCTAAAACTTTGAGGACAAAATGGAAAAAGTAAGACATTGGGGGAATAAATGGGAGAAAATATCATTGTACATTCGGGACAACAGATCTTACAGTGATGAAAGGCAAAAATGTCAAAAAAAATTGAAGGGGGATACATGGGAAGAGGTTCACCTGGGCATACATATAAGGCATATAGATGTGTTCAAATGTTCATGGGGCATTGTCACGGTGGGTGGATATTAACAGAAAGAATATTGAATTTCCATCCTGGGGAGCTCTGCTACATTCTCTGATGAAACAACAAGAATCCCCCAAGTACAGAGGTAATGGATAGTGAAGGAGGATGGCCATTGATGGGCCCTTGATATTGATGACTATGCTTATGAACCTTTATTCTTGAAACTGAAACTTAGCATAGTATTATAGGGTGCCTAAGCGTTACCTCCCGAGAGCCTCCTTGATGTTCAAATGTGGCCTCTCTCTAAGTCGAACTCAGCATATAAATGCAATAACTTCCTCCCACATGGGACATGAGTCCCAGGGATGAGCCTCCCTGCCACCGAGGGATTACTACCAAGCAACAACTAGCAATGCTACTGGAAAAAAAACTTTTACCAAAAGGGGGAAAATGTAAATACAAATTAGTTTATATGGCTAAGAGACTTCAAAGTGAGTTGGGAAGTCATTCCAGAGGTTATGCTTATGCATGTCTCAGCAGGATCTCGTTGACTGTCAAAGTAGACACTACCCCAAATAGTGGGGCTCCTGAGGGCTCTGGAGACATCCAGGCACTATGGCCAGGGTAGATAACACATGAGTTTTGTACCTTGCCAGTGGGCCCTACTTTGGGGTTTGTGCTCCCCAGTGTGACAGAATTGGACTTAGTTATGTTTTCCCTACACATGACTCTTTGGTCCCTTCTATTTGAACCTATAGTCAGTGCTGGATTTGGTAGGTGTACATCCAAGAGACTTGAATCTTTGGACTGTCCACATGACACCTGGGCCCTGAGCCTCAAAAGAGTTTTAACACCTACTCTCCAGTTCATTGGACTCACCCAGGACAACTAACAAGGAGGTGATGATAGACAACCACCATACAAAGGAACTGAGAGAGCCTACAACTGCGAGCAAGAAAGTCCCATCCATCCACAATATGGGACTGAAGCCCCCTCTCAATTAGAGGTGGAGTGGGCATCACCATCCCAGAATCCTTAGGATTGGGAAATGAACTATGGAGTAGAATGGACTTCCTGGTATTCTACTATAGACTTATTGAGATTCTAGCAATGAAAGAACTTACATCACTGATGTGGAAGTAGTGGCCACTGAAGGTTCTGAGGTCAGGAAGATGGAAAACAGATGTAATATGGGGGCATTTTTTGGACTTGGGAGTTGTCCTGAATGACATTGCAATGACAGATACAGGCCATTATATATCGTGCCATAACCTACAGAATTGTGCAGGAGAGAATGTAAACTACAATGTAAACTATAATCCATGCTTAGTGGCAATGGCCCAAAATATGTTCATCAATTGCAATGAATGTACTAATGAAGGTTGTTGTTAATGGGGGCAAATGAGAGCAGTGTGAGGAGCAGGGCACATGGGAAATCCCTATAATTTTTTTCTTTATTTTTAAAATCTTTTTTGTTGTTGTTTTTTCCCCTATATTTTTATGTAATATTTATGTAATCTAAATCTCTTGTTAAAAAAATTTTTTTTAATTATCTTGCAAGAGCTTTGGCACTTAATGATTCCTAAAGGAAATATGAGGCTCCCTCAGCTGCCTGAAGGACAGTGTTACAGCAATTAATCAAAAAGATAAACCACAGGCCCTCCCCACACACCATTCAATTTAAGCAGTCTTCATTTTCCACAGTAGTAAATTTTCTAGGTATATCTTGTAGACCTCAAAGTACTGAAAAGGAAATTCCCATTCAAAGGCATTTTATTTTAAGATACTGTAAGTAATACTAAGTTTTGTCCATTTGAAATATGTAAGTTGTGCTATATCAAATCATACTGTCAACTGTAACCACTGCACATGTAGTTGAACTTTTGGTTCCCATCCTAACCAGTGGGACACATTTAACTCAACTGTGAAAAGGCACATCACGCAATCACCTTGCTGCTGATTACTTGGCCTACAGTCTCTGCCTTCTCTCCCTTCTCTTCCCCCTACCTTCCTCTTTCCTTCCCTCCCTCCCTGCAACAGACCTCCAGATTGAGGTGGCTTATTAGAATAGATGTGAAGGTTTCAGGTCACAGCCTGTGGGACTACTGCTGGGTGTGTGTTCTTCATATGTACCACTACCCCTGGTTTCTTTTTTTTAGTCTCAAATGACTCCTCCCTTCCAAGCCAATGTACTTTCCCCCTTTTCCACTACCACTCTTGGCCAAAGAATAGATTGTAAGCCCCCTGCTCCCCTCTGCAACTGGCCTTTAAGAATTCATTCAGGGTTTTCCCCATATCTTCTCCTCCTCTCCCCACCTTTATTGAAAGGTGCTGCTTTTTCATTCCTCCTCCTGAAGTCCCTTCCTGCACCATCAGCACCTAAAACTTTCCATAACACTTCTTTGCATTGGCCAGAAACTATCAGGTAAGGTTGGAAAGAGTCTCTGACCTCCCTCATTTAGTTTTAGAACCACATTTCTTTACTCTCCACCAGCCTGGGAAGTGGGTCCATAGCGCTGCCACTCTTTCAAATGCATCAGTGGATGCATTTTTTAGCACATGTTTTGATATGGTGAAAAGAACAGTCATCAGGGTTACTCAGACCTGCCAACTCTGAAAGTCTTTGGTGGTAAAACTTGGAGAAAAGCCACTTGTAAAAACAACACAATCCCTCTGACTGAATTGTTTTCTTCTCTTGTGATTGCTTTTGCTTTTAAAAATGGGGGGCCAGCCGTATAGCCCAGTGGATAAGGGCACCGGTATACCACATGGGAGGCCCCGGGTTCAGTTCCCGGGGACCTCTCCTAGCGGGCAGACCACCTTGAGAAGGGCAAGCCGCCATGGGTGGGCAGAGCCACCGTGGGCAGGGCAAAAAGCTGCCACGGACAGGGCAAAGCCACCACGGGCAGGGCAGGTTGCCCGCAAATGGAGCGCAGCCAGCCACCCACGAACTGAAGCAGAGCCGGCCATGAATGGAAGCAGAAGCCACCCACAAGCAGGGCAAAGCCACCTGCGCAGTGACCGGTCTTGGCACGTCGCCGCAACAGGGGGAGACAAAGCAGACAGAGAGGGACACAAGAATGGACACACAGCAAGAGCAAGCAGAAGGCGGGAGGGAATAAATAAAAAATAAATCTTTTAAAAAAATGGAAGAGATTTTAAACAAATGGGGCTCTTATTTGGTCATCCTTGCAATCCATTTGGGTCTAGTTTGGAATCTGACACTGGAACAAAAATAACCTTTAATTCAGTGCCTACTTTGATTTTGGTGCTCCTGCCTCTCATGATCTTCAGCAAGGATTAAGAAACAACTCGGTGTGCATGGAAGATCCCTGAAATCGGTGGTCTTGATTTCCTTATAAATTGCTGCATTTTTACACTTTTCTGTACAGGACCACTAAATGCTCAAATGTGGATGCATACTGAAATAAAAGCAATTTCTTGTGTCCTAAAAAAATATTCTGACTACTGACTACATATACTGAGATTTTATTCTTTGAAAGAATCAAGTGGAGTTACATTATTCTTTGGGGCTAGGTATTGTATTAGTTTCCCATCTGGTGAAAACAAATACCATGCAAGGAGTTTTATAATAACAGGGATTTATTGGCTCATGGTTTCAGAGGCTAGAAGGCTTGCTTCCTCCTGGGGATGGTATCTTCTGGCTGGCCGGCAATTTTGGGGGTTCCTTGGCTTTGCCATCACATGGCAATGCACATAAATGTGTCTTCTCCTTTCTCTTCCAGGTTCCATTGACTTCCAGCTTCTGACTGCTCTCTGTGGTTTCTTCTTCCATGTCCAATATCTTTGCTTATAAAGACTTCAACTATATTGGATTAAGGCACACCTCATTCAATTTGGGCCTTGCCTTGGTAGGGGATATGACTCAATCCCAAACTGGAACTAGAGCCAATGCATAAGGCAAAAAATCACACTCAAATTATCCTTAAAAATCCCTAAAGTAATATACAAAATACAGTACAGATTATAATGCTCGGCTATAAAAACTGCAACCTGTGCTGTACTTTCTGGAAAAAGTATTTGGTCTGTACTGAGGCAATGAGGGTCAATAGTTGTTGAGAGCAGTGTCTGTTTCATATCTTAGCTCCATCACATCATAGCTGTAAAGACTTGGCAAGCTGCTTTAACTCGGATTTTCATAAAATACTGAAGGACAATAATATCCAATTTCATAGGTTGGCCATACAGTTAACTGAGCAAACTCTTGTAACATACGTGGAAGAGTCCTGGCAAACAATAGGTACAGATTACAAGTAAATATGACAGATTGTATTTTACAAACATAAAAAAATATTTCCTACCCCTTGCTTTTTCTTACTGTGTGATACTGAAACCTTTCTCCAACTGAAAGTTGGAGGTCTATGTTTCCTGCCCTTGAATTCAGGCAAGCTTATAACTATGGCAGAAATGACATGATGTAACTTCTGAAGCTTGGACATAAATGTGTGATGGTTTGAATTTTGTGAATGCCAGAAAAGATTATGTTCTTGAACTAATCTATTACTGTGGATGTAGGCCCTTTGATTGCATTAGATTCAATTAAGGAACACTTTGATTAGATCGCTTTCAGTTAGATGACTATAGGGCTTTTGAGTGGACAATGACAATGAGGCATGACCCAGTTTTGTCTCCACCCTCTTGGTGGGTCTTACATAAACTGAGAAAACAAGGAGAGAAAAAAGAGGCACAGAGAAAGGAAGCCACCATTTGACTCTACCATGTGAGAGAGAGGACTTCAGGAACAGCAGCAACTGGCCACCATATTGCCTTGCCACATGGCAGGACTCCAGGATCACCAGTAGCTGACTTTGGTGAGAAAGTATCTCTGATAGTGTCTTGACTTGGGCATTTTGCAGTTTCAGAACTGTAAGCTTTTTCCCAAAATAAACTCCCTTTATAAAATCCAACCCTTTCTGGAAATTTTGCATCAGCATCTTTTGCAAAATTTGACAAGGCGATGCAGCTTTTGTCTGGTTTACTCCCAGATTTTCTTTTGTGTCCTGGATCACCTTTTCAGCAATCTGTGACAAGGCTTCCATGCTGCAAGGGTGTCAGGCCACATGGAGAGACCATGATCATGTGTTCCCGGTGACAGTGCAGTTAAGATAACAGAAGGTGGCCAGTAACAACCAACAGACATGTTAGGAAACGAGCCTTCAGATGATTCGGTGCCCAGCATTTGAAGTTGTATGGCTAAATCCCCAGAAATCATGAACAGAGACAGGCCATTTCCCAGTGTGCCTTCTTTAATATATATATATATATAAAATGTTTCAGGTAAAAATGGTCATAATTTCCCAAAAATTAATGACAGATTCCAAATTACAGATTTACAGATCCAGGAATCTCAAACAAGAAGGACTTAAACCAGGAAAACTGCACCCAGGCACATCATATCCAACCTGTACAAAACCAAATACAGAAAAAATCTTCAAAAAAGCTATGAAGAGTACCTTACTTATACAGAAAATTGTGTGTACAAAAAAAGCCTCAGAGAAGGAAAAAAATGAAGGTAAAGTGAATTATTGTTATTCTTAATTAATCTAATACAAAACTGTTCAAAGTTATAATAGCAACAGTGTATTGGTGATTATATCATATGGACATGTGAATGAATGACAGCCTCATTTTATAAAGCCTGTAAAATCTTGACATTTGGCAAGATCATAACAAAAAGAGAAAACTATATGTGGTAGTTAGCCAAAGGGATGCTGATGCAAAATATCAGAAATCGGTTGGTTTTCATAAAGGGTTATTTACTTGGGGTAGAACTTTACAGCTACCAGGCCATAAAGCGTAAGTTACTTCCCTCACCAAAGTCTATGGCAATGTTTTGGAGTAAGATGGCTGCCAACGTTTGCCAGGGTTCAGGCTTCTTGGGTTCCTCTCTTCCTGGGGCTTGACTCTTTCTGAGCTCAGGCTTGCTTCACTCCACCAGGCCAGCTGTAGACTATCAGGTGAACAGCTTGTCTCTTTTCCCGGGGCCTTCTCTTTTTCCTCGTGGCCAAGCTCCTCTGTGTGCTCACTTCCCAGGGCTCCAGCAATAATAAAACTAAGCATCAGAACTCCAACTCAAAAACTCCAACTAACTCCTCTGCTCTGCCATGTAGTTTTATCTCTGAGTTAATGTCCTACTGACATGGCCCAATCAAGGCCCTAATCATAACTTAATCACACCCAGAGGAACAGACCAGTTTACAAGCATAATCCAATATGTATTTTTAGAATTCATAACTATATCAAACTGCCACACTGTAGTTCAATTTTCCCTCATGGACTTGAACACATGTGAAAAATGTCCCTAGCAAAATAGTAACAAATTGAATGCAGCAGGTTGTTTGATACTAGAGTGTAGAATCACTATTCCTCTCTTTTTCTTCCAGTCTAGCTAAGGACTTGTCAATTTTATCGAGATTTTCAAAGAACCAACTTTTGATTTTGTTGCCTCTTGAGAACCTCCTTGTTGCTCAAATGTGGCCTCTCTCTAAGCCAAACTCAGCATATGAATGCATTACCTTCCTCCCAGTGTGGGACATGACTCCCAGGGATGAGCCTCCCTGGCAACGAGGGTTTACTAACAAATGCCAACAGGCAGTACAACTGGAAAAAGACTTTGAATAAAAGGGGGAAATGGTAAAGACAAATGAGTTCATAGGGCTAAGAGACTTCAAAGTGAGTTGGGAGGTCAACCCAGAGGTAACACTTATGCAGATCCCAGTAGGATCTCCTAGGCTTCCAATATGGATATCACCCCAAACAGAGGGTCTCCTGAGGGATTTGGATATATCCAGGTCCTATATCAGGACAGATAGCCCCAGAGTTTGGTGTCTTACCAGTGGGCCCTAATTTGGAATCCTTGCTCCTGAGAGTGACAGAGTCTGACCGAAATATGTCTTCACTGCACATGGTCCATCTGTCTCTTCTATTCAAACCTATATTTGATTCCAGAGTTTTAGGTGTACTTCCATAGACTGGAGACTACAGGCTGTCCATGTGCCAATTGGGTCCAGAGACTCTGTGGACCTGCAATTCCTATGCTACAACTCAATGGACTCACCCAGGACACTTAGTTTGGAGTTGATGATGGATGACGGCTATCCTGGGGAATGGAGAGAGCCTGCAGCTGCAGGCAGGATAATCTCTTCCATCATATACTTTAGATTTTAACACCATGAATTTACTCATTGTAATTAGTTGACATTAATGAAACCATACAATACTTTTCCTGTTGTGTCTGGCTTGTTTCACTGTACTTAATGTCCTCAGGGTTCATCCATTTTGTCATATACATCCCAATGTCATTTCTTCTTAAGCTGAATAATACTCCCATGTATGTATATACCACATTTGTTTATCCATTCATCAGTTGATGGGCTTGAGTTGTTTCAAGCTTTTGGCAACTTTGAATAATGCCACTATGAACATTGGTATGCAAATGTTAGTTTGCATCCATGCTTTCAGTTCTTCTGAATATATGCCTAGAAGGAGGGTTGCCATATCATACACAGTTTTATATTTAGCTTCCTGAGGAACCACCAAACTGTCTTCCACAGGGGCTGCCCCATTCTACGTTCCTAACAGTGAAGGAGTGATCCTATATCTCCACATCCTCTCCAGCACTTGTAGTTTTGTGTTTTTTTAATAATGATTATCTATAAGGTGTGAAATGATATCTCATTGTAGTTTTGATTTGCATTTCCTTAATAGCTAGTGACATTGAACATCTTTTCATGGGCTTTTTAGCCATTTGTATTTCCTCTTTGGAAAAATATCTATTCAAGTCTTCTGCCCATTTTTTAATTGGGTTGCTTGTCTTTTTGTTGTTGGGTTTTATGATCTCTCTATATATATTCTGGAAACTTAATCCTTATCAGTTATGTGATGTATTAGTCAGAGTTCTCTAGGGAAACAGGACAGGAGAAATCTGTAAATAGTATGAGATTTGTCTCACATGACCATGGAGATGCACAAGTCCAAATTCCACAAGGTAAGCTGCAAGCTAGAGACTCAGATGAAGGTCTTGTATTTCTCAGGAGATGCTGACTATCTGAAGTAGAAATGGGCATTCTCTCTCTGCTGAAATCACTTCTCCTTTTAAGGCCTTCAACATCTCTCCTTGTTGATGGCAATCTTCAGTTGATTGTAGATGTAACCAGCCATCTACGCAACCCACTCACTGATAATTAAAGTCCATGAAATGTCCTTGTATTACAATTAGCCCAGTGCTTATTTGATCAAATTTAAAAAACTGGGTATCATTACCTGACCAAGTTGGCACATTAGCCTAACCATCACACATGGTTTCCAAATATTTTCTTCCATTGAGTAGGTTGCCTTTTCACCTTCTTGACAAAGTCATTTGAAGTGCAAAAGTATTTAATTTTGAGGAGGTCCAATTTATCTATTTTGTCTTTCATTGCTCATGCTTTGGATGTAGTAAGGTTTAAGAAACTACTACCTACCACAAGATCTTGAAGATGTTTCCCTACAGTTTCTTTAGTTTTATGGTTCTAGCTTTTATATATAGTTCTTTGATCCATTTTGAGTTTATTCTTTTGTAAGGTGTGAGATAAGGGTACTCTTTCTTTCTTTTGGATATGGATATCCAGTTCTCCCAGCACCATTTGTTGACAAGACAGTTTGGATACATTGGGGTGGACTTGACAACCTTGTCAAAAACCAATTGGCCATAGATGTTAGGATCTTTCTGAACTCTCCATTCTATTCCACTGGTCAAAATGTCTAACTTTTATGCCAGTACCTTGCTGTTTTTACCATTGTAGCTTTTACATATGTTTTAAAGACAGGACATGAGTCCTCTAACTTCATTTTCTTTTTCAACATAATTTTTGGGGTATTTGGGGCCCTGTAACCTTCCAAATAAATGTGATAATTTTCTTTTCCTTTTCTGTAAAGTAGGCTGTTTGAATTTTGATTGGGGTTGCATTAAACTCCCACTTTTTTTTTGAAGGACAATTTTTCCAGATAATTAATTTTCTTCTGGCAGTATTTCTTTCAGTATCTTAAATGTATACCCCTGCCTTCTTGCCTCCATGGTTTCTGAGGAGAAATCACCACTTCATCTTATTAAGCATCCCTTGTATGTGATAAATCACTTCTTTCTTGCTGTTTTCACAATTTTATCTTTATCTTTGGCATTTGATAGTCTGATTAGTATATGTCTTGGATTCAAATTTATTGTTTGTAATAGGTTGCCTTCCTGGACATGTATATTTATGTCTTTCATAAAAGTTGGAAAATTTGGAGCCATTATTTCCTTAAATGTGCCTTTTGCCCCTTTTCCCTTCTCTTCTCCTTCCATGACACATATGTTTTTGCACTTCATGCTGAAATTCAATTCCCTAAGATGCTATACAATTTTTTTCTTTTTTCTGTTCTTCGATCTGTTCGATTTTGGATGTCCTGTCTGCTAGCTAGTTGATCCTTTCTTCTGCCTGTTCAAATTGGCTGTTGTATGCTTCTAGTATATTTTTCAGCTCATTTATTGTGTCTTTCAGTCCCACAAGTTCTGTTATTTTTCTTTGCATGCTTTCAAAGTCTTCTTTATGCTTTATGTCTTCTGAATGTTATTTATCTCTTTAGCCATATTTTCCTTCATCTCCTTGAATTGATTTAATTTGAATATTTTTGATTAGTTCTTCCAAATTCTCTATCTCCTCTGACTTTTTAATTTGTTCCTCTGACTGGGCCAGATCTTCCTGATTCTTAGTATGACTTGTGATTTTTTGCTGATGTCTGGGCATCTGATTATCTTGATGGGATTATTCTGAAGGTCAGTGTTATAGTTTGTCAAAGGGCTGCCAATGCAAAGTAAAGAAATGGGTTGACTTTTATAATGCAGTTTGGGGTAAGAGCTTACAGTTATGAGGCCTTGAAATGTCTAAATCAAAAGGTGCTTTCTCATCAAAGTCAGCTGCCATGTGGTGAAGATGGCCACTGATCTCTGCTGAGGTCTCTACATTCCCCTCCAGAATCTACCGTCATCTCCCAGGCTCAGCTCTGTGCAAGTAGGTGTAGGTCTTGTCTCTTTCTGGGCTTCCTCTCAGTCTCTGCTGCTCCACTTTTTTCCACCCCAGTTCAGCTGCAAGCTATTAGGCATATAATTCACCTCTCCCTGGGCCTCAGCTCTTTGAGTCTCTCAGGGACTTCTCTCCTTGCAGCTCAGCTCTGAATGAAACTAGAATCCTTTCATTCACATGACAGGATTAAACATGGCAGTCCCTTTTCCTGTGTCTCCATTTTTATCAGACCCAGCAAGAGGACAGACTCAACCTGAATCACGCCTCAGTGATGTAGTCCAGTTGAAAGAGTCTCACACCTACAGGAATGGATTAGTCTGCAAACATAATCTTTCCCTTTTGAGGATTCATAAAATAACCCCAAACTGCCACAGTTGGTTTCTCTTTTGTCTAGAATATTGTTGTTGTTTGGGTTTGTGTTAATGCTCTTCTTTGACACTTGGTTCATCAGTATTTCCCAGCCAATACAAGGCCAGGGACACCACGCAGTGGGCATAGAGCGCAGACTAGTTCCAAAGGATCCTGGGGAAAGTGTTAGGAAAGATGTCAAAAACCTTTTATTTGGCTACCTGAGGGAGCACTTTCCTGGCCTGCCTAGCAGATGGTGCTCTTTGGCAACCTCTTCCCCATAGCCTTAAGAAGTCAGGGCATTTTTAACTCTCTGTCAGCTCTGCATCTAACACAGGTTGAAGCAATGGCATTACAGCACCTGTCTGGGAAGGGCTAAAGCAGCAGTGTCAGTAGTCTAAATTTGCCAGCTAATAGCTGGATCAGTACTGGGCAGTGTCCCCCCGATTCTTGGGGAAGACTTCCATGGCCCTTCCTCTCCAATCCCAGGCAGGGATTGGACCCTATCCCAAACTGCTTGCCTCATTGTGGGGTGTGGGGGTGGGGAGATGGGCTCCAGGAGCCACAGCTGTGAGTTACTCAGTTTTTCACCACAGCATCTCAGTCTTTTCATTCCACTCCTCTCTGGATGCGCACTGTATTCCCGCTGGTCTCCAGAGCCCTATAACAGTTGTTTCAGACAGTTTTTATCTGTCTACTAGCTGTTTTTGGAAGCGGACTGAGCCCTGCAGCTCCCTAATCCATCTTCTCAGAAGTCCTTCCCTCAGCTCCCTTTTGTTTGCATGGAATTATTTTTCCATTCTATCCACTTCCAATTACTGCAACGCTTTGCTTTCCAGAGTTCTGAGGAAGAGAGCTCTGCCAATTTTTGCTAGTTGTTTAAAGACTCTGTGGAGTCTTCTTTTTCAAATGTGACCTCCCTCTAAGCCTAACTCAGCATATAAGTGCATTACCTTCTCCCCAGCATGGGACATGACTCCCAGTGATGAACCTCCCTGGCACTAAGGGATTACTACCAAGTACCAACTGGCAATGCAACTAAAAAGACCTCGAATAAAAGGGGGAAAAGATAAAGATAAATGAGTTTATATGGCTGAGAGACTTCAAAGTGAGTCAGGAAGTCATCCCAAAGGTAACACTTTTGCACATCTCAGCAGGCTCTCATAAAGAATTTCTACAACTAAATAATGAAAAGATGAATGATCTCACTTTTTGATGCCAAAGTGGATACTACCCCAAATAGTGGGGTTCCTGAGGGCTCTGAAGACACCAGAGTTTGGAGCCTTGCCAGTGGGCCCTACTTTAGAGTTTGTGCTCCTGAGAGTGACAGAATTGGATCCAATTATGACTTCCCTACATATGGTTCATCTGTCCCTTCTATTCAAACCTATACTTGGTGTTAGAGTTTGTAGGTGTACATCCCAGAGACTGGAGTCTTGTGCTGTCCATATGCCAGCTGGACCTGGAACCTCAGGGGAGTTGCAACATCTGCTCTCCAGTTCACTGGACTTGCCTAGGACAGCTAACATGGAGGTGAGGATTGACAGCCACCATGGCAGGGAAATGAGAGTGGTGACAGCTGCAAACAGGAGAGTCCCATCCATCAGCTGTATGGGACTGAAGCCTCCTCTCAATTGGAAGTGGAGTCAGCATCACCATCCCAGAGTCTTCAGGATTGGGGAATGAAATATGCAGTAGAGTGGACTTGCTGGTATTCTACTATGTACATACTGTGATTCTAGCAAGGGAAGAAATTACAACATTGATGTGAAAGCAGTGGCCGCTGGGGACTCTGGGAGCAGGGAGAGGGAAAAAAGTTGAGGCTTTTTTGGGACTTGGGAATCATCCTAAATGACACTGCAATGACAGATACAGGCCATTTTATATCATCACATAACATGCAGAACTGTGTGGGAAAGAGTGTAGACTGCAATGTGAACTAAGGTCCATGCTCAATGGCAAAGCTCCAGGGTGCATTTATCAATTGCAATGAATGTGCCAAACTAATGAAGGATGTTTATGTGGGAGGGTGTGGGAGGTGTGGGGAGTGGGGCTTATGGAATCCCTATATTTTTTGTGTAACATTTATGTAATCTAAATGTCTTTTAAAAAATATTTTAAAAAGATAAGTATTATAGGAAAAATCTTTACCATTATCATATACAAAAATATATTTTATGTATATATTATTAGTATGTATCTGTGTATATGGCTATATATATGTATAAAAACATCAGCCAATAAAATAATTAGTGTTGAAAAAAAAATGTATTTGTGTATGCCCATAGGACACAGGGTAAGGTGGATTAATCCTTGAGAAAAAGGAGCTGGTGTGTGTTCCTCACATCAAGGGGAAAAGAGAAAATGAACCTCTCAATTGAAACCAGGTAGACTACAAAGTAAATTGGAGCCTGTGGGTTTGGGGGATTTACTTTGAAATACTTTGTTTCTAATATCTTTTCATCAAAACTGATTTGGAGCAATTAAAAAAGGAAGCTAAGAAAAAAAGAATCTGTGGAGAAATGGAATCCTATAGCATCTTACGCAGCCATATCAGAGTAGGTCATGATTTTAGACAAGCTAACTAAGCAATTCAATAAAGAAAGAAATGTCTTCAACAAATGGTGCTGGAACAACTAGATACCAATATGGGGAAATACTAACCTTGACCTCCAAACTTACTCTATACAAAAAAGTTATAATGTATCAGAGACCTAAATATAAAAGCTAAAATTATAAAAGCTTTTAGAATAAAACAGATGTTTGTGACTTTGGGGTAGGAAAATTTCTTAAAGATAAATTGCACTTCATATTAATTTAAAATGTTCATTCATCAAAGATACCATGTTAAGGAAAGAAAACACAAGCCAGTCTGGGAGAAAATCTTCACAATACATACATCTGATAAAGGACTTGTCTCTAGAACATAAAGAATTTCTACAACTAAATAATGAAAAGATGAATGATCTCACTTTTTTACTGGACAAAAGACTTGAACAACAACAAAAAATAAACAAATGGCCAAAAAGTACATAGATGATCATCATTTTTCAGGAAAAGGTAAACCTCCCTGAATGATACGATTTTGGAAAAAGGTAAACTTCCCTGAATGCTACAATTTCACAATGAGACACCATTTCAAACTCAATAGAATGGCTAAAATCAAGAATACTGATAACACCAAATGTTGGCAAAGATGTAAAGCAAGTGACATTCTCAGAATTTGCTGGTGGAAGTATAAAATGATACAATTGCTTTGGAAAACATTTAACATGCACATATACTTTAACTCAGTAATTCCATCATAGGTAACAACCTAAGATATATGTCCATTAAAAAAAAAACTGACAAGAATGTTCATAACAGCTTTATTTAATAGTCCCAAACTGGAATCAACTCAAATGTCCATCAACGGAAAACAAATTGTGATATTCATATGGAAAATCACTCAGCAACAAAAGAGTCATGGAAAGCATAGATACAACAATATGGATCAATCTCACAGACATTATGCTGAATGAAAGAGTATTTACTTTGAGTCCATTACATAGTTTTAGAACAAGGAAAACTAATCCACACTGATAGATATCAAAACAGTGGTTTCCTGACTGAGAGGACAGAAGTATAGGCTGGCAGTAGTAGTTGACTTGGACAGAATAAGAAGGAACTTTCTGGGGTGACAAATTTTGTGGGTTACTTATGTAAGATATATTTATCAAAAACGTATTGAACAGTACTTAAGATGCATTTAACTATATGCATATATCAATAAAATAAAGGCTCTACTTAAAATATCAAACCATTAAAAAGGACTGAGCAAAGTCTGACACTAAACTTCCAGCCAATCTAGGTAAAGATGGAAACACATCCAGTTATAGATCTTTTTACTCAAGAAAGCAGTTACACCCCTTTCTCTAGTGATAAAAAGTTTATCTGTATAGCAAACTCAGAAGTGTCTCAAGGCGACATTAAGCTTTACATGTAAAATAAAGCATTTCCACTGTTTTTGTTGTTTTAAATAAAAGCAAAGTTGAAAGCATACTACTGAATTACAACTCTGACAAATGGGACTATGGTGTTTGACCTAATATGAGATTTAGAATAATTTCCGGAATAGCTCTGCTAGCGATTTGTTTCTGACTTTTAATCATTTTCTCTCCAAACCTCTTTAGTTTTCTACATAATTTTATTTCTTCTGGTGCCGTTAAAAGGAAAACCTGGATTATTCTGTAATGATCTTTTACATCAACTCATTCTTTCATCAAGAGGAGTTGGAGAAATTCACGTGAAACCCGGGGGTAAAGCTTCAGCAGTTCAGTGAAAGAGACTGAATTTTTAAAGAGAGTTTCTCAAATTCATGAACTAGGAGAGTTTACTACTTATTAAAGAATTTCTTAGATTGTTTTCTATGCTGTTTTCTATATAAAGACTAAAAATGTCTAGTCTGTCTTTGACTATAAACAGCTATATTGTGTTTCTGTATACCCAACACTTTGTGCAGTACTAAGCACACACTAGGGCACTCAGTAAGTATATCTAACAAGGGTGCACATCATTTCATATTCTCTCAAATCTTCCATGAGATAAGTTTCGACTAACCCACAATATAAATATTCTAATAAAATTCATACATTGCCTATCTATCAATATACCATGACAGTTCCAGTAAAGAAATATATTTGTAAGCCAAAAACTGAGGTAACAAGTGACTTTTTACCTTTTTTTAAACATGAATTTGTACTTTCGCACTTTTTCCTCATCAAGTTTGACAATGTACTGTTAGAAGTGCTTGAAATGTGGATTTTTGGTGGAGTATTCATTTCTTCACTCATTTCTTTCTAAGTAGGATCTATCTCTCAAAGACTGGATTAAGTGTCTTATTTATGTGTGTTTGTTGAAATAGACTTAAAATTGGCATTGGCCTAAGGATGGTTCACCATGAAACATTAACTTCTTCTTCAGAGTTCATTGTAATTTCAACATGCAAAAGAAATCAAAATTAGATCAAGATTTATTTATCAAAGGATTTCATTTTAGTATTAAAAGGAGAAGCCTTGCAAAGGTACATCCTCCAGCAGAAAATATGAAAAGAAACATGATAGAAAAGAAGATTATATATAATTGTTGGTTTAAATAGATGCCACTCCCAATGTACCATTTACCACAATTTCTTATTACTGGGTTATTTAATGATTAATAATTTAAAACTAATATATGGAAAAGATTTTTTTTAAATGAACAGTCATATTATTCAGATTTCGTCTGACAAAGAAATGTCCTAGATTTCACTGTGGGAGTGGTAATTTTTGTATTCTTGCATGTTATTAAGATAATATAAATCTGGACTTCACTTTAGGCAATGTATATATTCATGGTAAAATCAGAAGACACAATGGCATTCTGAACATGTTTATCTGATACAAGTACACACAAAACTGAATAAAATTTTTATTTTAAAACATCACAGGTAATTACAAAAATAAAGGACCCAACTGTACAAACATATATACATGTGTTTAGGTTCTGTTTCATCTTTCATCTTTTTATCTGAGTAAAAAGAAGAACACTTTCCTCATTTAGGAGATTTTTTATATTGTAATAATTACCTAGAAATGACAAGAAAATAAAACCAAATTATTCCATGGGAACCATTTCCTTTTGATTAAGTGCTTGGCCATCACTATGGCAGTTACAATATATAACACAAATAAAAACAATGAATTTACCAAACCCAAAGATGCTCTTATTTAATTTCATGAACGGAAAGATCCAAGAGTAACCACCATTTGTGATTCAGACAAGGCTCAAAACAATATAAATTTCACATCGTTTTGATAATGAGGCAGAAATGAAATAAGGGTACAGGAAAGGAAAACAAAATTTTCCTGTAAAATATCTTTATTAGGTCTTTAGAACTGTGATGGATTACCCCAAACAGAAATACTTATACATAAATATGTCAGTATAAAAGGCAAAATATTAAGTAAAATAAAATCTCAAAGTTAAAAAAAAGGAAATGCTGGGGGCTGGCTGTAGCCCAGTGGATAGGGCACCGGTTTACCACATGGGAGGCCCCGGGTTCAGTTCCCGGGGCCTCTCCGAGCCGGCAGACCACCTTGAGAAGGCAAGCCACCATGGGCGGGGCAAAGCCGCCGTGGGCAGGGCAAAAAGCCACCGTGGGCAGGGCAAAAAGCCGCCGTGGGCAGGGCAAAGCCGCCCACGAGCAGGGCAGGCCGCCCACGAACAGGCAAGGCCGCCACCCAGTGAGCTGACTTGGCGGGTCACCACAGCGGGAGGAGACAAGCAGACACAGCAAAAAAAAATTGAACACAGCAAGAACAAGCAGAAAGGGGGGAATATGTAACCAAAAAAAAAAAAAAAAGGAAATGCTACTATTAAATAAACTTAGATAGCAAATAGTAGCAAGGATATAGCTGGACAACATAAGACAGGTTTGTTAATCTTAAGAACTATAGTGAAACTTTGCATACATGAGAAGTTTATACATATTAAGACAAACTGAACTAATAAATGTAAAATGTTCCTAACAGTGCTAGCATATACTAAAGACCATATAAACAATAGCAGCATTGTCTGTTAGAATGTAAGTTCCTTGAGGGCGGAGATTTTTGCCTGCTTTGTTTATTTATCTATCCCAAACACTTAGAGTAAAGCCTGGCTATAGTAGACTTCAGTCATATTTGCTGAATGAATGAATGAACAAATTAAAATTTCTATTTCTAAAAACCTGTGCTCTTCAATAGCTGATAGCACGCTTTTATTTTTAAAATAACTAACTGAAAAACTCTTTGACTACATAATGTCTTAGAGATAACAAAGGGGAAATAATTTATCTTCTACCCTGGGATATGGCATATCTATTTCAAACACAGCAATAAATGACTCTTGTTCAATTATCATGTATTGAAACACTAATATACTTAATGACAAAATTAAAATATGCATTAGGATCAGTCACATCACACTTCATTCATATAACACTTCATTTTCTGGTGCCCATGAACAACTACATAAATACACTGTAACTATGTAGAATAAAATGTCTTTAATTATTCTTACCTGAAGGAACATAGAATGAATCTCCAGTAGTTATAATATAAGGTGTTTCATGTAAGGTACATAAAAGGTCACCGAAGTTAACATAAAAAACCTGTAAAATTTTAAATAAAAATCTTATTTTTAAGATTGAACCAAACATAGTGACTATACTCCAAGGAACCTTAAAGGAAGTAAGTAGGCAGAACAACAGCTTCACAAAGATGTCCACATTCTAATCCCCAAAACCAGTAAATATATTACATTACATGGCAAAGGGGATCCTGAGATAGAGAGATTATCCTTGATTATATCCAGGTGGGCCCAACAGCAGGTCTAGAAACTAAGATTACAAATTTCCTCTCATCTATTATTTAGTAGTACAGTTTATATGGAAAAGGCAAATTATTTGTTTGATTCTTTCACTTTATTTACCATACCAGTTTTCAAAATGACATGGTTTCCTAGAATCCTCCAACAATGACCAATTAGTTTTTCTTTTTGTAGTTGTCTTATAAACTCTCATTTTTATATTTTTAGAAATAATATATTGCATTTGATACATTGTATTTTATACTATATTACATTATAAATTATATTTTCTATATATCAAACTGTATTCCTACATATTATATTCTAATAAATATTTCTGAACTTTGTGCTAGGATGTAGTTAAGTTTGATGAAAACAGTTTGATCCTTTCTAGTCTTGCTTTAAAGATTAGGTGGGATCAGAGTAGTACACAGTCTAGTGCTAATTATTTCCCACAACTGAGACAAGATCCAGTGCCCCTAAAAATATGAGGCTTTCCATGAACCATAAGGTGTTCCACTGTTCCAGTAGGAACAGACCCTATTGTGCAAGTCCTGTATGCAGACCTCTAATCCTTTCCAGCGGTTCCTCTGCAGGGGCCACAGATACAATTTGACAAAGACTCATATCTATAACCAAGAGTGAATTTCTGTAGGTCTCCAGAATTCTCTCCTTCCTGTTATTGCCTTGCAAACTCTGGCCATCTTGGTCTCCCCTGACTTCATCTCCCAACTCAAGGTTTTGCTGGGCTCTGATTGGGTTCCTCCACCCTATGCCACAGCCTGGAAACTCTTTCAAAGCAGAAAGTGGGGCAATCATAGGACTTATCTCATTTGTTTCTCAATTCTCAGGGATTATTGTCCTTCATTAGCTAGTGTGTTAAAAATCATTGTTTCAGATAATTTTTCTCATTTTTTGTTGTTTCAGGCAGGAGGGTAAATCCAATCTCTGTCATTTCATCTTGGCCTGAAGAGAAAATCCCATCTATTGTATTCTTTATTTGAACCATTATGTTTTTTACACCTATATTTCTACTGGGTTCTTTATGACTTTTTGTTCCTGTTTCATATTACCAACATTCTCTTTTCACTTTTTGAGGATACTTTTTATGTGTATTTCAAATTATTGATATGTCTGTTCCATTAATTCTACTGTGTTCAGATGGCTGTTATTGTTGTTTTCATTTCCTTAGTGGTATTTTATCATTATTTTCTTCCTTTGGTATCTGGATATTTTTGCCTGTGACCTAACGAACGTTTCAGGAGACAAAAAGGAGGTGAGGATCAGCTACCATGTCTGGTAAACGTATATAAGCGGAAAATTTAATTTCCAGTCTACCTAATGTTTCTCTTGGAGAATTTAGTGGGGAAAGGGAGGAACCCTGGACTGAGTGCTTAACTCCAGAAAATACTCTATTGTCTCAGAGAATATTGCTTTATTTCCTCTCAGAGTTTTTATAAAAAAGCAGATCCCTTAATTATAATCCTCTAGTCATCTGGGTATTAAAAACAAAGAGGCAAAGGAAAGAATACTTGGAACTATGGATCTGCCTATGGGAATTTCATCAGGCTTTGGCCCAATATTACCTCACATAGCCTGGAGTGCTGTTGGTCTGTTGTGTCCCATGAGTCAGCTTTCCAGGCTGGGTGGGGTCACTGTTTGTCCTGGGAGCCAGCAGGGGACTAAAGCAATCTTATCTTCTCAAACACCTCTTCATTGTGGACTGATTGCTGATGACAAGGAATTTATTTCCTCCCTGGGAAAAGGGAGGGGGCAGCTGGCCAAGGGAGAAGGGCAGCTTCTGAGAATGTTTGAATTATCAGACTTGGCTCTGAGGGAGAATTCTCTGTCACACTGTTTCTGCACTGCGCGACCAGTTACAGTAGCAGAAATGCATTCAAACCAGGGTTTGAGTGGAGGGCTCTGCCAAAGGGGCACCATCTGCTGGCAGACCAAGAGAGTACATGCAGAGACTTATAAAAGTAAATAAAGAGGATTATTAGGGAGCAGTGTGAAGAGGCAAGAACAACTCCCAGACCAACCAAAGCCCACACACCACTGTATGCCCGCATCCAGTGCCCATGTCCCACCGCCACCACCATTCCCATGAGAAAGGCTGAAGGGAACATTTAAGGAGATAAAGCCAAGGTAAAGGATGAACCATAGAGAAAATGTGCAAGGTTATCTGCTAAACCTGCTCCTCCAAAGACAGAACCCAAGCCTAAAAATTTCCCTGCAAAGAAAGGAGAGAAGGTACCCAAAGGGAAAGTGGGGAAAGCTGATGCTGGCAAAGAAGGGAATAACCCTGCATAAAGAGATGACAAAACAGACCAAGCACAGAAAGCTGAAGGTGCTGGAGATGCCAAGTGTAGTGTGTGCATTTTTGATTACTGTGTACTTCTGGTGACTGTACAGTTTGAAATACTACTTTTAATCAAGTTTTATAAAAATTCAGAATTTTGTTTTAGTGTTTTTTTTTAAAAGCTATGTTGTTAACACACAGAACACTTCATTGTTGTTTTAGGGGGAAAGGGCAAATGTCACTAATAGAATGTCTCCAAAGCTGTACTTTACTCTCAGAGAAGGGAATCCCTTATACTGATTCACATTAGCCACCACAGCAAAAATGCCTAGTGGTATGGAAAAACTAAATTTTGTTTTTATGCCTTCATGTCTGTGGCAGTTTGAGATTATTTATGAACCCCCAAAAAGATAAGGATTATGTTTGTAAACTGGTCTGTTCCTCTGGGCATGATACCCTTTGATTGTATTAGAAAAAAAAAGCTGAGATGCCTCTGAGTAAATTATGTTAAGATTAGGGCTTTGATTTGAACATGTTAGTAGGGTGTGACTCAGGTTAAGTTCCAACCCCCTTGGTGGGCTGATATAAATGGGAACTCACTCAAGAACACACAGAAGAAGGCACAGGAAGAAAGAGAGCTCCAAAGACATGGCAGACAAGGGAACTTTGAAAAATAACAGAGCTTATGGGGATGAAAAACACAAGAGGTGAGATTAAAAACACATTAGAGACATACAACAGCAGATTCAAAAAT
>PVKH010000367.1:0-39583 GCA_004027955.1 Chaetophractus vellerosus
AACATTTATGTACAGCAATGAAAATAAAATTATTGATGTACTTTATATATATATATTTCTTTTTTTTTTAAAGAGTTCATCCCTCTCATTTCTTTTTTTATTTTTTTATTTTTTTTATTACATATACAGAAGGGGGGTTCTGCTTGCTCTTGCTGTGTGTCCATTCTTCTGTGTTTTTCTATGTCTCCTCTGTCTCCCCCTGTCTCTGCGGCGTCGCACCAAGTCGGCCCTCCGCGGCAGGAGGCTCACTCCGCTCGAGGGTGGCTCCATTCCGTTTTCACAGGCGGCTCCGCTCCATGTTTTGCAGGCAGCAGTCCTCCATGTTTTTGTGGGCTGCAGGCTTCCGAGGTTCGCAGGCAGCAGCTCCGCTTTTCACAGGTGTCTTTGCCATGCCTGTGGGGGCTCTGCCCTGCCCGTGGCGGCTTTTTGCCTTGCCCATGGCGGCTCTGCCCCGCCCACGGCGGCTTGCCTTTCTCAAGGCCATCTGCCCGCTCGGAGAGGTCCCCAGGAACCGAACCTGGGGCCTCCCATGTGGTACCCCAGCGTGCTCTTTATCCACTGAGCTATCTAGCCGGGCCCATGTATATTTCTTTTTATGCTCCTAATACCTTGATGTTATCTTCATGTTAGCTATATTTTCCATTTTCTTCACATTAACTATAAGTGATTGTCATAATGGCCTTAGTACTTTCCACAAAACCTCAAGCTTTAGTATAGTAAATGAAACCATTACAAATGTATACATTTTCAATTTTTAAAATTGCATTTTGAATGTCAAAGTAATAGTGCAATTCAAACCATTAAGTTAATACAGGCATGTCAAAATTACCACCGGAAAATACAAGTCTGTTATTGCACTTGTTGACTTTTGGAGTTAAGTTCTATAGTATCATGATTCTACATTTATTTATATAATGACTATTGCTTTCCCTGCATCATAGATTTGAAACTATATAACGAATGTACATTCTGTTTATTAAATTGCTTTTGAGCATCTTAAATTATTTTAAGTAAGATTTTATAGCCTATAACTTGATCTAGTCAGGGTTCTCTTGGGAAACAGAATCAACAGGAGATATCTGTTAAAAATATAAGATTTTATAAGAGCCTCTCATATGACCGTGGGGATGCACAAGTCCAGGTTCCGCAGGCAGGCTGCAATCCAGGGGCTCCAATGAAAGACCGATGAAGGGACCTTGATGAGTTTCTGGGAGAAGTTGGCTATCAGACGATGAGCTGGGAAATTCTCTCTGAATGTCGAAACCAGTTCACTTTTATGGCAGTCAACTGAATGGATAAAAGTGTCATCCATTCTTGATCCAATTTAGCTGATTGATGCAGATGTAATCAGCCATCCATGCAGTAAACTCAATTAGCCCAGTGCTTGCTAGACCCAACACCTGGGCACAATTACCTGGCCAAGTTGACACACCAGCCCAACCATCACAAACTCTATTGTATTTTTAAATATTCTTAACTCTTCTTCCCATGTATTTAATGCTTTGGAGTTTACCGAATACTTACCAAGGTAACTTCACTTTGAGATGTATGAATAATCGCTTAGAACAGTGTTCTCCAACCTTTTTCATATCATGATAAACATAGAAAATACTTCTTATTTGTTTGGCAGGGATCTCAGCTACCCTTGCTGCTTTCAGACAGAGCATATGCATATGTCAGCAGGGTGTAGAATCTGTTGATGACAGGTCATCTCAGAGTGCTTATGCTTGCTTTATTAGAATATTAGAATATTTTACATACAAACTTTGAGTTCAAATGGGACCAAATATATATCTCTAAAATTTTGATGAATAGCAATATTTGATCTGATCTGGTGCACGATGAAATTTTCACATACATTGGATTAGTTTCAAAAATACATTCCTTTATAAAGTATTTTAGCAAGGTCACAAGCAAAATTGCTGCTTCTTCTCTCTCCAAAAGAGATTCTATGGAATGAGTTCAGATCAGCTTCACAGTCATGGAAACATTCCTTTGTTCTCAGAAAGAACAAAGTTTATATTTGGCTAAAAATTTTATAGTTTAACATTTGAAAATATAGGGACTGTTTGAGGTGTTTGTTTTGGCTATGTTACACATTTGTAGATCAAATCATGCATTCTCCATGTTTTATTCAGGTGTCAAACATTGCTGCCACTGCATTTCTCTAACTTACCATTTCAGATGCAGCATGACAAAGATCTGGCCCATTCTTGAATCTTTTTATTACGTGTTGCCTCTCACAATTTTTTTCTACTAATCTTTTTCTTTCTCTTGGCTGTTATTTTAGGTCTCAAAATCTTCCAAATGATTCCCCACACAAGTAACGTATCTTCTTTCTGGATAAACTGTGATGTTTGAGCCTTCCAATATAGTTATCCTTCTTGCAATCCTTTTTGTGAAAGTCATAAGTTGACTATTACCCCTTTTAATTCCATTTGTTTCCTTGCACAATTTTTATACTTCTCAGTTTTATTTTTTTCCTTTTCATCAACTTTCTCCCTAAGCCTTCAAATATATACAGGTTTTCACAGTTCTCAAGAAATGATTTCCTTTTATTTTATTTTTTATTTTACTCTTGTTGCTAAACTTGTAAAAAAAAGTTTGTATACTATTCCTAATCTATATTTTCCACAAATTCTCCTTACTACTCCATTAGTCTTGTAGTTTCATTGTTAAAAATCCCTTTTAACTAAAATAGTTGGTTTTTAAAATTAGTTCTTATTTGTATTAACCACTATATAACTTTTAACAGGTTCCATTATTCTTTAATTCTTAAAATTATCTTAACATTGGTTTTCATATTATGAATTATTTATATAATTCATATAAACCCTTTCACTGGTTTATTTCTTTTTTTTTCTTTTCTTTTGGTTACATATTCCCCCCCCCCTTTCTGCTTGCTCTTGTTGTGTGTCCATTCTTCTGTGTTTTTCTATGTCTGCTTCTTGTCTCCCCCCATCTTTGTGGTGACGTGCCGAGTCGGCCCTCCGCAGAGGCAGCTCGCTCCATTCGTGGGTGGCTCCATTCCGTTTTCACAGGCGGCTCCGCTCCATGTTTTGTGGGCAGCAGTGCTCCGTGTTTTGTGGACTTCCCGGCTTCCGCGATTCACAGGTAACAGCTCCGTGTTTCACAGGTGACTTTGCCATGCCCGTGGCGGCTCCGCCCTGCCCGTGGCGGCTTTTTGCCTTGCCCACAGCGGCTTTGCCCTGCCCACGGAGGCTTGTCTTTCTCAAGGCCGTCTGCCCTCTTGGAGAGGTCCCCGGGAACCAAACCCGGGGCCTCCCATGTGGTATACCGGCGCTCTTATCCGCTGACCTACCTAGCCGGCCTCTGGTTTATTTCTTAAAACTCTTTTCCTCTTTCTGCTGTTTAGTTTCTGCCTAGAACAGCTTATTTTAAGTGGCGCCATTGTGACCTTACATCTGAAGGCTTGTCTCTAGTTCACTGTACCTCCAATTGGCTCTAGGTATCAGGACTCCAAGGAGCTGCAGCAATTGCCTTAATCTATTATCATAGGACAGGACTTCATTTTTGGTTTCTAGAATATATTGCATTATCCACCTGAAGAAAGCTAAGTCTCAGACCCTATGCAACTGCTGTACCCCAAGGCCTTAATCATGGTCCCTGCACTTTATATTATTTCATTTAATCTTCACACAAGCTAATGTGGCAGGTACAATTATTCACATTTTATAGATGAGCAAACTGAGGCTTAGAGAAGTTGACTTGACCACGATGAAAAAATTTGCAAGTGTCATATCTGTGCTTATAATTTATCACTATCTGTTAATAGAGTTTCTGATATTGATCACTGGGTTTCACTGTATTAGCTCTACCAATTTTTAGCCACCTCTCTTTATCTACCAGCTGCTTTGAGGTCCCTGGATGCTTTGTTTGTGAATCAACATGGGTATAGTCACTTGAACCTTAACCATATGCTTACAAAAATTTTGTAACATCTACCAGAATTACAACCAGATTTCCCATATCCTAGCAGGAATTTTCACAGCTCCTTTCCTTCCTCCATTCAATCTATATCCAAAGTCTTCATTTTTCCCCTTAAGCTTTGAATCATCTCAGTTATCCTAATTAGCCTGTCCCTTCATCACCTAGTCCCAGTTCTCTCATTTGCTCAATTCCAACCCCATTCATACCAGTTTCATTCATTCATTCATTCATTCATTTATTCAATAAATAAGTAAAGGCATTACTTACTGTGACCATTTTATCCTTTGGCTTGGCTTTCATTTGTCATATCTCTTTTTTTTTGCCTATCTTTTTACAGTTTTGGTTACACTTTCTGATAATCATTATCTCTACACTGTCCTTCAAGCCTTTCTCTCCAATCTTTTCCTTTCAAGCTGCAGAAGTTCCTTTAGTATTTCCCATAAAGCTGGCCTCTTGTTTACAAACTCTCTTAATTTCTGTTTATCTGTAAATATTTTAAACTCACACCTATTATTGAAGGACAATTTTTCCAGATAAAGAATTCCCTGGATGGCTGTTGTTCAATTTCAGTATCTTAAATATATCATACCACTGTCTTTTCATCTTCATGGCTTCTGATGGGAAATCTACACTAAGTCTTATTGGATGTCCCTTGTATGTGATGGATTGCTTTTCTCTTTCTGTTTTCAGAATTCTCTCTATCTTTGGCATTTGCCATTCTGAATAATATGTGTTTCAGAGTAGTTCTATTCAGATTTATTCCATTTGGAATACATTGTGCTTCTTGGATATTTGTATTTATGTCTTTCATAGAGTTGGGAAATTTTCAGGCATTATTTCCTCAAATATTTTTTCTGACCCTATTCCCATCTCTTCTGTTTCTGGAAGTCCCGTGGCACATATGTTGGTGTGCTTCATGCTTATCATTCAACTCCCTCAGCCCCCGCTCAATTTTTTTCCATTCTTTTCTCTATCTGTTCTTCTGTCTTTCAATTTCAGCTGCTCTGTCTTCTAGTTCACTACTTCTTTCTTCTGCCATTTCAAGTCTATTGTTGTATGCCTCTAATGTATTTTTAATCTTATCCATTATGTCTTTCATTCCCATACGTTCTGTTATTTTTCTATTCCAGCTTTCAAATTCTTCTTTGTGCTCACCTAGTGTCTTCTTAATGCCTTTTATCTCTTTAGGCATACTTTCCCTCAATTACTTGAATTGAGTTAGGAAATTTGTTTGAACATCATTGATTATTTGTTTCAAATCTTGTGTCTCATCTAATGTTTTGATTTGTTCCTTTGCCTGGGCCATATCTTTCTGTTTCTAAGTATGGCTTCTAATTTTTTACTGATGTCTAGACTTCTGATTATGATGGTGAGTTTATGCTGATGATCAGTTTCTCTCTCTTGCCTAGGGTTTTATTGTTGAATATCATTTTGTTATGACTCTTCTTTGATTTTGGTTTAACTTATTCTAGGTCTTTAAAATTGCCCCTGTTCAACTGATCAAAACAGGGCCAGGGACCCCTATTGGGGTGCAGATCAGTTTTCAAGGGCCTTGGGGAGGGAGACAGTAAAGACACCAAAAAGCCTCTTTAATTTTATTTCCCTGGGGTGCACTTTCCTGGCCTGCCAGCAGATGGCACTCTTCGGAAAACCTCTACCTGGGGAGGAATGCCTTCACTGGAACCATGCCTGCGTTGGCAGTGCCAAAACAATGACTGGGAAAGACCCCTCTCCTGGTGGGCTTTTCAGAGCCAATGTTCGCAGTTCAAACTTGCTGAACAGAAACTACTCTCCTCCCTCAGCCGCACTCTTCCTTTTCCCAGGGAGGAAAGATTTTACCTCTCCCCTCTGAGTTGGCAGCAGCTAGTCCCTGTCAGAAAGAAGGGTGTTTGAGAAAGCAGGCTATCTTTACTATTTTGCCAGCTCCAGGGTGAGACAATGGTGTGGCTGCACCTGGCCAGGAAGAGTGGAAACTGTGGGAACCAGCAGAGGAAATTCGCCAGCCCAAAGCTGCAAGGGCAGTAGGCTGTGTCCCTCCCTCTCTTCTTTCCTGGGGAAGTGGACCCTGTGGCCCTCTCAGTCCATAGCGAACTGCCAGTGACTGGAAGACCTGAAGCCATCTGCTGTGAGAGTGGGGGTAGGGCACCAGCAGCAGCAAGAGGCCTGAGTTACTCACAGATCCTCACCACAGAGTCTCCTTCTTTTCATCCCTATCTTGTGGTCACTGTGCAGCTCTTCCCTGGTCTCCTGAACCCTAAAACAGTTGTGCCATACAGTTTTTACCTGTCTTCCAGCTACTTTTCTTTGAAGAGAAGTGACCCCTGTGACTCTCTAATCCTCTATCTTCCCATAAGTCCTCTAGATTTAAATCTTGCTCCTTTTACTAACTATGGGTGGAACTGAGCTATTCTCAACATGTAGCAGAGTGATGATTAATTAGAGAATGTATTATCCGTTCACATGTTAGAAAAAAGGCAGAAATGCAGTATGTGTATTGTTCAGTGTTAATAGCAAGTAATTCTATGGCAAAGTACTTAGAGTAACATAAATCTTATTTCATCATATTTCACTGGTGCATTGTTTTGAGTGGGTGATACTGCCTCAGAAAATGTTTGTGTTAATACACTTAAATTTATTGATATAATAATAAATATTCCTGGGATTTCAATAAATACTTTGTAATAATAAACATAGATATATTCATTAATCTCAAATGCATCCTAATGCATGCACTCATGCAACAGAGGAGTTTGAAATCATGTGTAATTTTGTTGCACCTTCTCACATAAAATATTACTCTGGTTCTTTTTCTTATTTTATTTTATAACTATTTTTTCTGATATTTACTAACCCTACTGATTTTTAATCTTGTTCATTCCAACCCCCAGAAAAGCATTTACTTACTTGCATTATCTACTTATTTTAACTTTATAAGAGCCCCACTGACATACTTATTAGCAAGAGGCTATTTAAATGCATACAATCTATTTGATTTAACTTAACTACATATCCATCTTTTCTGTCCACTTAATGTCTTAAATCGCATAGAGATCTTTTTTTTTTTTCGCATAGAGATCATTCTTTCAATTTGCACTGTCACAGGAAGTATATTCAGCCTTTACTTCTTATTGAATGGCTTCTAGAGCCTGCAAAATTAGAACCAAATGGAAATCTATAAAGCTGATCTAAGTCACCCAGGTTTTCCAAAGGGAATAGTAATCTGTAAGTAACAGCATACTTGGATAGATGCTAATGTTTTATGTAGATTCTTTACATGAGAATATGAATATTTATAGCTACCAAATCTTATATCACTGTATCTGTTCTTTAATTAAGGTATTATATATATCATCAACATTTTCCTTCCATAGGCTCACTTGTCCATAACTGGAATATACTTTAGGGCAAGGGTTCTCAAATAGTGGAAGGTAAAAGTGATTCTTTTTGTGTGTAAAATATTTTTGGGTCTGATCAGGGAGGAGGTGTGCTCATATTAGAATCACTGGAGTAGCTTTACAAAACGATATGCATATATCTTTTTTCCTAAACTGTTATATGCTAGAAGTGATAAAGTCTAGCCCCACTGACCTACTGTCCCATGTGTCAGGTGAACACACACGTGCATACACAGATATACACACATGGTCAAAACCATTACTTTAGGCTATATATTCTTGTAATTCTGGGAAATAGTAAGTGAACATTGTACTTAAAGGTGACAGAAGTAGCAATGAAACTATGTCTCTGATAATGTAAACCTTTTTGACCACCTCTATGGGTATGGTGAAACTGTGTGTTTATCCACTACTCTTTAATGTGTTGATTTCAGCTTTTAGTTTGTTTATAAGCAATTTTGGAGTCTAGAGCTATTCCAAGGCATAAAATTTTTTAATACACACATATATAAGGTTGTGTGTAGTATATAAACATACGTGAATCCTTGAAAAGGACATTTTTTTGTAGAAAGCAAATATGTCCTTGCATTTGGTTATTTCTAGACAAAAAAAGAATAATTTGGTTAAGATAAACCATCTTTTAGTTTTCTTATAAACCAAAAGTTAATGTTGATGAAATCAGTCTTGATTTGGACAAGCCTTTGATCCTGACCTATATGGCACCAGAACTTGAGACACTGCAGTAAATATCAAATAACTATTAAATGGGCAAAGTAATCACAATATGTACACTAGTAATAATTCTGATGCTGATAATATTAATACCACTTCACTTTTTTAGGCTTCTTTAGTGTTGTGCATACTGGCAGTGTTAGTAGTTGTTTCTTGACAGTGTCACAGATGAAGCAGGTCTTGACTGACCAAATAGTCCCAGAAAATTTCCTGATATGGCAGGACCTTGTGTTGGTCACTGGCTTCTCCCTTGTGAACTCCTTTTGAATATTTGTAAGTCCAGTATAAGTGTGTCAAATGAATCTCCTTGGAAGAGGATGTCATCAATTCTATGTCATACCTGTATACTGGAGAAAGCTGGATACAGTTAAGATCTTGCCTGCAGAGATGGTGTGTGATGGTGGGGCTGCTGAGGTACCTTGTGCATAGGCAGGTACAGGTGTATTGTGTCCCCTCAAAGGTGAAGTCAAATTGTGGCTGAGAAGCTCTTGAAATAGGCACTAAACAGAATATATTATCCAAGTTTATGTCTAGAAAGTATTTACCAGTTGTTGATTAGATAGAGTTAGTAATTTCAATAATATTAAATCCCACCTTAATATTTGGGGTCACAGAATTAAGGTTGTGGTAATCCACTGTGGGGCTCTACTCATGCTTTCCAAGTTTAAGAACAAGCCAAACGGGGCTGTTAAATGGAGAAGCAGGAGTGATAATCACCCCTTCTCTAAACAGTTTTTGTATAATTGGTTTCAAACCTTGAAGGCCCTGTTTTGTTTTGTTTTTATTTCTTTTTTCATTTATCGAAGTATATCACTCATACATAAACATACATAAACAATAAGTGTATAGTAATAGTTGTAAACTTGCAAAACAAACGTACATAACATCATACAGGGCTCTCATACTTTACCCTACCACCATTAACCTTGCATTGTTGTGAAACATGGGGATGATTAAAGAGCATCTTCAAAATATTACTACTAACCAAAGTATCTTACATTTGATGTATTTTTCACCCAACCCTCCCTATTATTATTATTATTATTATTTTATATCATTTGTATGTAAACATACATAAACAATAAGTGTCTAGTGAAAATTGTGAACTTACAAAGCAAGCATGCACAACATCACACAGGGGTCCCATACATCAACCTACCACCAACATTTTGCATTGTTGTGAGACATTTATTATAAATTATGAAAGAATAGCGTAAAAATCTTACCACTAACTATAGTCTTCTTCTTACATTTGGTGTATTTTTCTCCCAACCTACCCGATTATTATTTTTTAAATATATTTTTATGATAGAAGTTGTAATCTTACAGAACAATCATGCACATGTGCAAAATTCCCATATAACACCGTGGGGGAACATTTGTTACAGATGATGAGATAATACATATTATTACCAGGTCCATAGTGTAAATTTGGCACACTTTTTCCATACTCCTCCATTATCAACACAGTACATCTGCTCTAGCTCACAAAGGACACTTGCATTTGTACCACAGTCTTGTCAAAAATTACTTGACCCTAGATGTGAGGGTCTGTTTCTGAACCATCAGTTCAGTTCCATTGGTCTGTGTGGCTATCTTTATTCCAGTACCATGCTATTTTTACCACTGTATCTAGCTAATATGATTTAAAGTCCAGTAGTGAGAGTCCTCCAACCTCACTTTTCCTTTTTAAGATATTTCTGGCTATTCAGGAACCCTTCCCTTCCGAATAAATTTGATAATCATGCTTTCCATTTATTGAAAAGATGTTGGTAGAATTTTTATCAGGATTGCATTGAATCTGTTAATCAATTTGAGTTTTAATTTGTATTAGGCCTTATTAACTATTTTAACTGGGGATAGACAGATAGAAGGAATGTACATGTGGTCTCATTTTGTCAAGCTAATTGTAAGTGCCACAGATTTAATTTAACTTTATTAATTTATTGGGTCACAGTATCCATGCCTACTATGGGATATTATAGGTCATCACATGTTATGATTAAGCAGAATTTAAGCAAGACAGTAGTTTTGATGGTTAAGGTAAGGCATATCTGTTTAACCTCTGTTTTATATTTGATAAGTTCCCCAAGAGTATAAAGGAGTTATCTTAGATCTCACCTTGTTTAAATTTAGTGGCTCCCCAAGCACAGCTGTAATTTGAGCACCGATTTCTATTAAAGAATGGAGTTTGCCAATTGTTGCATCTTAGGGGATATTAAAATTAATTCAGAATCTTTGTTGTAGAGGTAGAAAACAAATATTTTTATTTTATAAATTAGTTTAGTAAATCATGAATTTTTAAGAGGGTCAAATTGTGGACCTCTTTTTCAGTTTTTTTGCTTTTTCTCCCTGTATCCACTTTGTTGTTGTTGCTGTTGGTAGTTTCTGGGTACACGTTTGGAGATCTGCTCTACCTTGCTCAGATTTATATATCTCTTCTCCAACAGTCTCAAATCAGTATCATGAGGTTTAGGGGCCTCCCCAATGGCAATGATCACCTTATTAGATTTAAGGACCCTGGAGTTAAGTCAGTTTTGAATTCACCCTTTGGCTATGCCACAAGGAGACCATGGGTGCTGTCCCCTACAACCCTGAAGATCAGAATCTTTGTTGCAACAGAGGCATAGGCAGCAGCAAGAGCAGAAGCATTTTGTGAGGCACCTGCTTTTAGGAATGTACGTCTCAACTTGCCACAGGGTGGTAACTGCTGCTCCTCTGCCTAAGCAAACACCCAGATGGGCCTGTATATTGCACAGGGTATTAGTCTTTCTCCTGAATGCTCTATGGAATGGGACCAATGGCAGGTGAGACATTGGTCATAGAGTAAGAATCACTCTTATGAGCCCAGGAGCAGTCATGGCTTTTACTGGAATTAGTCATGACTTTTACACACAATTCAATAAGAGACAAATGAAAGGTCTGAACTAAGACACATGGCACAGGCTACTTTAAAGTTACCCCCTATTCCATACCCAGTCTTAAATGCCTGTTATTAAAATTTCCAACTTAGACTGATCAAATCTAAACTGAGGCTTTGAAGGACTCAGCAAATGCAGTACAAAGAAGCATGGATCAAAGCACAGGCCTGCCAGCAGGCAGCAACATAGCTCAAACAGCATGCTCACCAGCGAGCAGCAAAGCCAATTAGCAAACAAAGCAAGAGAAGAAAGCCCCCACAGTGGCAGTGATCATTGCCTAAATATCCTGTTCATGGTGCCAACTGCTGTGGCCGTGCTTCAGACACAGAATGGACACCTCACTCAAAATCTGGTCCAGATGCTGAGACTAATGATGACATGTGTACCAGGAGAGTATGAAAAAGGTGATAACTCACATAATGAGGCTTTCTGTGGAGAGCAGAGCAAGCTCCCAAGCCACTAAAATAGTGGCTTGAGAGAGCAAGGAAAAAGGACTGGATGGGTTAAAGGATGGGGGGGTGGGCTGAAGTTTCGCTGTCATAGGCTGGGGCTAATGTGGTTTGAACTTCTCACTGGAGCCAAAAGAGGGAGCACCTGGGCTTTCTTTTTTCTCAGCTTGGCCAGATGAAGGATAGAATAGAAGCACCATCTACTATGAGTAAACTTTACATTCTTAGAATTCTAGAAGCAACTGAGGGATACCTAAGAGACCATGTAAATCAAATGTCTCATGGTTAGATATTGAAAATAATGGAATTTTCATTATTTCACCAAGTAATTAGCTCTTTTTTTTATGAGGTACTGGGCATTGAACCTAGGACCTTGTAGGTGGGAGGCAGGCACTCAACCGCTGAGCTACATCCACTCCTGTAATTAGCTTTAAAAAGCTATTATTTGAACCAGAATTTCTTAGTGAATATTTGGCTTCAGAGTTTTGCTACTAGTGTTTCATAAGTTTTTCTTTGTCATGGAAGTCAGGATAAGTATTGTTATCACTAATTTACAAGAAACTCAATTGGTTTGCTCAGGGTCATGAAGAATAGCACCGATGTTGTTGGAAATATAATCCAACTTAATTCCAAATTCAGAATTTTTTAGATTATAAGATTGGTTATTCTCTAATTACCTCTGAAAATATGTTGAAAGATTAATCTAAATGCAATGTAACTACTTAGTTTCTATCTCTCCTTCAGTCACAGACTATGTGAACATATAAAACTGAGCCACTATGGAAATTGAGGACATACTTTTCTGTAGATTTTTTTTAATAAAAAGAATTTTCTACTAATTTAGGATCACTAACTATAGTGCATATGTAGACGATGCTTAAAACATTCTTAAAATTAAACCTTTCTTTAATAGCAAACATTGGTTAGGAATTCTCTTATAAAATGTTGAACCAATATATCTTCACTGATTTCATTTTCTTCTGTTTTCTTCTTTAGCAATCCTTCTGAATATATTAAATCATAAACCAGGAAACACAGTTTAAGCCTATTCTAAAGCTCATAAAACTAATCTTAAGGGAGTTGTGAATTCATTTTACAAATATTCATTTTCAGACTACTGGGTAAAGTGATTTATTTTAAAATATCACTTTATTTCACAGATTGCTCAATAACCTATGACATGAAAACCTGTTCAATAAAATATTGAGAGGAAGTTGAAATGAGTCATTTCGGTGCAAGAGTATGGAGGTGTGCGTGTGTAAAGTGTGGAAGAATGTTTGATATGTTTTATGAATCTACATTTTTTACCTCTCTGAAAGTAAATTAGTTAATTAAGCTTTTTTCGACATAAGAAACATTTTCTCATTTATAAAATTTTCATTTCTTATTCTTTGGAATAGATATTTTTAACCTTTTTGACAATTTTAAGTTTGATAAATGTTGGAAAATAGTATATCTTTCAGAAAATATTTTAAATTTATATGAAAAATGGAGCAATCATATGAATTTTCACTTCCTTATTGAAATATGTGTTCTCCTAGAAGCATTTCATATAAGATATGCAAATATCTTTTTTCATTCCCACAAATGTTAGTATTAAATCTTGATTTTTCAAGTCAATGATTCCATTAGGGCTTCTGACAAAAGTACAAAAAAAAAACTAAACTAAAATCTTCTATTCATAAAAACAGTGCAGAAAAATTCATAGAAACAGTGCAGAATCATATACCTCCACTTTCACTTTAAATACTTATTCTTCCCTTCAGATCCACAGAATTTTAACCAAGAAAACTTTTTCCCCTAAGATTTGTTGATAACACTGATTTCTCGTGAAATATAGACTTCGACAGAGAAAACCGAACTAAAACTCTTATGAGTCATCCCTTTCTTTTTTATACCTATTTGTCTTTTTCATATGCTCCTCACAATTATTTCTTTTTATCTCCCTTTTACTGTCCTTTCTACAAGCGATAATATTAACTAATATATATTAAGCTTTGCTGAGGCAGACTCCCTATTATGCACTTTCCATGCATTTTCTCTTCAATTCTTAGACAACTCCACGGGCAAAGCAATAGTATACTGACCCCCCTTTTTTTCTTCCAAATAGGGAAATGGGATTAATCTTAGAGAAACTGAACTACATGACCAAGAATACAGAGCTGGAAACTGGTGGAATTGGACTTAACACCAAGTCCCTTTGATGCCCAAACCCTTGCTTTGAACCACTCTTATCACATTGGCTTTACAGCAGGGAAAGATTCTGCTATAAAGGCACCATTGTGTATCCCAGCACTACATTGTTTCCCCTAGATCATAATATCATGTTCAAAATGCAGAAAAGTTACAAGCAGAAGGTGAAATAACAACATGAAAGTATATTTATACATGGAACTTCTTTTAAAACACACACACACATTCAACACCCAGTAATAAAATAACTGATGTTGATCACCAATGTTATTGATAAGGTGAATAATAATTCTTACTAACATATATTAATAGTAGCCACCATTTTTATATATGGTGGCTAGCAGTTCACAAATGTCTTTTGTGTCTAGTAATTGTGTTAACATGAATTTTCACACAGGTAGGACATTGGTTTTATTATTCTTATTTACATAGAGATTATTGCAATTTTGTTGTAGGGACAGAGCTAGGACACATCAGAAATCACATTCAGATTTGCATATCAATAGAGAAAAAATGTGCTTCTTATATCATATTAGAAGAATGTGAGAAAGTCATACATATATCAAACATGTAAAGAACAATCTCTGGATGCATTGTCAGTTTGGATTTCTTAAAATTAATCTCTGAATTCTCTCAATCCTTTTTTCTTTAGTTTAAGTGATATTTGAGAAGAGATTTTACTTATTTTATGGAATTATGAAAAAATAGTTATGATTCCTTTGAATTTTTATGTATAAATCACTATATTCCCTTCCTTGGGGAATTGAAAACATTGATGAATAAGGCTTTCAGTAGTGTTTGGATAATATATGCATAAATTTCAGTTCATATTTTATATATATGTTTCATGTAATGCTTCATATACATAACTTAAAAATATTCACAAAGAGAAGTAGTGTTTTATGCTGTACTTGGAAGATAAGCAAATCTCCCCTAAATTATTTATTAGCTTTTGGTTCTGTGACTTGAATTATAACTGACAATATATAAACATACTATCTTGACTATTTGGCCTATCCAAATTACTATTTCAACATATTTGTAGGAAAGCAAGCTATTACTCACAGGGACTTATGACTAGAAAAAAGGACAGAAAGTTCACTTCAAATAAATTAAAATTATAATTAGCAAAACTCTACAAGCAAATGCCTAAAGTATGAATGGACTAACATGTTTTTAATTTTTGCTATAAAGTAGATATAAACTATTCAACTAAGATTGATATTTCTTATTGATGGTACATATTACTCAAGAGTTTACGTGTTTTTACTTCTACAGAAGAGTACTTTCAGAATATTTTGGTAAGATTAGTCATAATGCTTTCAACTTAAGTCCTAATAGCTAAAATATGGTTTCTAAAAATTTTTAATCAAATGTTTTCTAATCATGAAAATGTGAAGGTTAAATAAATTATTTTTTATATCACTCTGATGCAGTATACATTTGAAATGGAAATATTGGTGAATATTTGAATTTTCAGTTAAATTTGAGTATGAGATAATTTTATAGCTTGCCACTGGGAATTGAATTTAAGGGATTGACTGAGCCTCAATAATTTATATTCACTTTTAAAGGATTTTATTGGATCTACTTCCTGACCTTACTTAAATTGGTAATTTAAATTCTATTATTTTGAAAGCCAGCAATATATGCATGTTTACCTGAAGTTCAAGCTTCCATCCATAGAACGGAAACAGGTAGCAGATTCATGAATGCTGCTCTTACCTGCAGTACAATTCAGGAAGCTATTCATCTGCATGTGCATGTTTTCAGAAAGTAAGACTTTCTGCTTTAATCAGTGTTGCACTTCATATTACTTCCTGATATGAGAAGCAAAAATTTTGAAATAGGAAATTTTTACTTACTAAGATCCTATAATCAAAGGAGAGTTTCTTACTTTAAAAATCAGATTTAGTACTAAAAGAGTAAATCAAAATAGACTTTATGAATATGCTCCTTGTTTTTCCCATCTATGGAGAGTAGCCTGATTTAAGTTTTAGTTGAGATTCTATAATAAGATTTGTGAAACATTAACATTTACAACTTAACTTGACATTTTTAGAATCGTTCCTGAAATGTTTTATTATTTCAAGCAGAAAAGCATTTTATGTAGTGAATAATGGATGCATGAGTTAAAAAGTGCTTTTTTGTGTTCTTCTGGGTCACATGAGGGGAAAAAAGATTCACGTTCTTTAAAAGTTCATACAAGTGCCATCTATAGAAAGAGCAATAATTAAAACCTTTTAAGAATGTTAATCCAAAAAAAATTTTTTTAATCTTTATTTAAATTTCAAGTGGAAACAAACTAGTAAAAGATTTATAAAAGTCCATTACACGGGCTTTATTTGAATAAAATTATAAAATATCTACATTTTGTGTGTGTGTGTTTCAAACAACTCCATGCTAGGGATGTCTTTTGTGACAAGAAAACTCTTACGAATAAAACTTTAATTCTCATGAAAACTTTTATTTTAGGATGCAAAGATATTTTTAGTAACTGAACATTAGAATCAGTGATTATGATTTTGCTCTTTCTGTGGAAAATCTCATGAGTAAATATACAATTATACCACGATTTTAACAAAGGAATATTATCTCAACTCCAGGATATGATTATTTCTAAAATATCTAATTGTCAATATCCATTTCCTTTAAAGTCTCAAATATCTATCAGTGTAGAGGAGTGGGAAGACACCAAAGACACCAAAGAACAAGGTCACCACCGCAGCAACCACCGCAACTCCACATCAAGCGACCAGTCAGACCATCCCTTGCTGCGGAGAAAGAGCATGCAGTGGGCCCGAAGACTGAGCAGAAAAGGTCCAAAACATTCTGGTAAAACAGCTGAGAAAATAACCCAGCAGCGACTGAACCTCTACAGGAGGTCAGAAAGACAAGAGCTTGCTGAACTTGTGAAAAATAGAATGAAACACTTGGGTCTTTCTACAGTGGGATATGGTATGCTCTTTAAAAGTATTGTATGATATGGGTTTGTGATTTCTTGCCCTTAAGTGGTTATATAGTTGGCCCTAATTTAGTAATTTATGAGTCAAATTTTTGTTTTACAGGTCAATTTGTAGGAACTGGTGACACATATATAATCTTATACAGAAAATTATATCGATAACTAAAAATAGCTAAAATTTTAAGAACTAGCTTAGCTCTCTAGATCCTATGTTAAATTTTTATATGCATTGTCTTTTAAAAAAATTTTTACCAAAACTTTTTATCAGACAGTCTTTTTTTTCCATTTTAGAGATGAAGAAACTAAATTTAAAAATTTGCTAAGTAGCTTGTTAATAGCAGAGCTGGGATTTATATTCAGGTCTCTTTGACTCCAAAGTCTCCCTTATACACACACACACACACACCACATCTTATTCCAAATGTGCCTGAGATAATAATATAAGACATTGATGAGCAACTAAATGTACCAGCCATAGATAAACCAAAGAGTTCCTATAGAATTTGTTTAGTTCCTTGTGGCACAGAAACAATATTCCTCAAAAGCTTTAAATTGTAGCTCCTATATTGCTTGATTTTAGACATGCAGCTCATGTGTAGGCCATATAGAAACAGTTTCAATAAATAATGTAACAATAACTTTATATATATATATAATTTATTACCTTATGAATTTTATTTAAGAAAAAAATTTGCAACCCAGAGGAAAGTCAAATGATGAATAAGAGGTGTTTGGTTTGGTTTGGTTTTATATATAACTTTGGTAAACCAGGAGCCTAGATAGTGTCAGTATCTTGAAGTTTAAGAATAAAGTAGAATTCATTACATATTTATTCTCATCTTATCTTCATTATAAAAGTCTCATTTTGAGAGAATGTACACAAGGAACACATTTTAATTATTGAATTAGATAGAGTTTAGGATAATTTGCCTGCATTTCTTTGAACTAAGAAAGAAAACATATTTACTGAGTACCCACTCTATGCCAGAAGCTCTGCTTGGTACTTCATGTACAGTTTCTCATACTCCTTATAAGGCCAATTAGATAGTTATCTCATTTTAACTTTTCCAGAATTTGAAGCCTAGAGGACCTTGTACAAGGACATACAGTTGAAATGTATTGGAGTTAGGATTTCATATGTAATTGAAATCTATAATTATATTTCAATTCCTTAAATGTAGTACAGACTCATCTGTGATGAGTAATTTCCATATACCCACACAAGGGCTTACATTAATACATTAAGAAGGAAATTAAAAGAAGAAAATGATCCTCGTTTAAAAAGTTCACTAATGGCACTTCACCGATTTAATGACATTAAGCATGATTATATTTTTTATAGGATTAAAGACCTATATTTATGTGCACTTTTGTTAATTATTCAGCTATTTTTCCTTTTTATTTTAAAGGTCTAGTATGTTACTATTCATTCAAGTACCAGCTGTCTTTCATGAACATTTTAACCCCATGCTGGTCCTATAAGCAGTATGCAGATAACAATTTTTACTCTTAGTGATACAAAAGTGCACAGACTAACTGCATGAGAGAATCATCAGGGAATATATTATATTTTTTATATAAAACCTCTATTAGGTACTATTATGGCTTGAATTGTGTTCGCCAATAATCCTCGTACCTCAGAATTGACCATATTTGGGAATAGGGTCATTGTAGATGGAATTAGGCAAATTAAAATGAGGTCATACTGCAGTAGATTGATCCCTTAATCTGATATGACTGGTGTCGTTAGAGGGAGGTGAGAGGAGACACAGTCAGACACAGGAGAGAATGTCATGTCACTCCTGAGGCAGAGATTGAAGTCTGAGGACTGCCAGCAAACCATTACAAGCTAGAAAGAAGCAGGGAAGGATTCTCCCCTATAGATTTCAGATTTCTAACACCCAGAACTGTGAGACAATCAATTCCTGTTGTTAAAGCCACACAGGTACTGTGTTATAGCAGCCCTGGGAAGTTAAGATGACTACCTTGCATTTCATTATTCTTTAGGATTTATTTTTTATTATAGTTTCATTTAATTCTCACTAACTCTTACCAACAGGAAGAACAGATACTATACACCTTAATTCTCTCTTTCCTTCTTCCTTTTTTTCACTCTCTCCATTCCATCCATTCACCTAACCAAAGATCCATAAATTAATTATAAATCCACATACTAAACACCTGTTTTCATAACACAATGATTATGAAAACAGGATTTGGAATCTAGCGTTTCATGTTTAATCTGGACTTTTCCATTTACACCTGACAACCATCCATTCAACCCATATTATTGGCTGCCCTCTCAGTGTCAGGTAATTTCCAGGAGTATGGAACAATGACTTATTTATACAAAACATGTGCACTCTTGGAACTTCCATTCTTTGTCAGCTAGAAGATTTGTCACTGTATTTAATCCCTCTAAGCTTATTTCCTTCTCTGTGAAATGGAAATAATACCTATCTCATATGTTTGCAGATAGCAATTTTCACTCTTAGTGATACAAAAGTGCACAGACTAACTGCATGAGAGATTCATCAGGGAATATATTATATTTTTATACAAATGGAATAATGAGAAATGAAGTGCTAAGCCCAGAACTGGCATTCAGTTAATATCACGGATATATTATATATTTGTTTAAATACTGTATGTGTATCTATGCTTTACACATATGAAGTTTATGATTTTTTGCACTCCCCCCCCCAAAAAAACACCATTTTTTTACTTCCTTTGGAGTGATATCTGCATGCTTTATTGAAATTATTGTTTTTCATGTTGGTTTTCCCTCCTTGAGGAAAAGGGAATGTCTTACTCATCTTTGTATCCCCAACAAATTACACAGTTCTTGGCACATAGGAACCCAGTGACTGCTCATTGAATGCATGAACAAACAGAACACTTATGATAAGAAAGTTGGATTTCAAATATAAATGATTTCCCTGAGTCACTTAACTAGTATATACTTAAGTCGGTATTGGAACTTGTGACTTTTGACTTGAAATACTTTATGCACAATATATGATGATTGATTTAACCATTGGTCATATTTTATTTTATTTTTCTGAGTAGGTCTGGGCTGCTCTGGGAGAATTGAACAGATTACTTTGACTTATTGGATATGAGATATAAAGGAGAGGGAAAGGGAAGAGTCAAATGATCATTATTGAGGGATCTCATTTGAGCCACTGGGTGTATGATGGCAACATTCACTGAGCTTAGAAGAAGAAGAAGAAGAAATCTTTGGAGCGGAGATAATGAATTTAGTGCCTTGGAGACTTCTAATGGGTGATGTTCAATGAGAAGTTGACTTTCTGCTGTCTGGTACTCAAGAAAAAGAAATGGGATGTGTATATAAACTTGAGGGCCCTCAGCATATAGATTTTAATTAAAATCATAAGATTAGATGAAGTCACCTGAGGTGAAGACCTACCAAAGAACTCTGAGAAATACCCGTATTTCTGGATTTTAAGGGAAGAAGTTTTTAAAAACAAGAGGCTGAAAAGAAGTGTTTAGAACTGAGTTACCCAGAGGATGTGCCATAGCATGCTAATTATGCTATTGATAGGTTCCAAGTTTTATTATGACATTGAACCCTTTCTCCTTCAGAAGGTCAGGTGGGGTCTGAAGAGGTCAGAGCTACACCTCAGGCTGGTCATCTCTAGCCATAAGCTGTTTTGTCTGTTACTCCAGTGTTCTGTACAGATATCATTTTCAATGTTCCATGGTGTGAAAAAAATATCAGTAAGCATTGGACTAAAGAAATAGGAGAAAAACTAGAGACATAGAAGGAAAGGTTTAATGGTGCTCAATAGTACTGAAAGTTTAGTGATACATTATTTTGACTGTCCATGGTGGGGCAGCCTCAGTTGAATGGTGTATGTAAAAGCTATATTTGAATAGGTTGATGAGTGAAGGTTTGGTAAGGATTTTTATATAGTTGATTTAAATATATATTTTAAGATTAAGATTGACCATAAGTAACAGAAAAATCCAAAGAAAGTATACCTTTAAAAAGGTTGAAGATTTTATCTCTCTTGCAGATCAATATGTTTGAGATAGTTAGTTCAATGCTGGTGGAACTCCATGTTAATGGGAATTCAGTTTTCTATCATGTTGCTCCACCATCTACTTCTATTGCCAAAGGTTATAGCATAGTCCAAGATGGTTGCTTGGGACTCCAGTCATTTTGTCCACATCCCATCTAGCAGGAAGGAGAGAGGGACCAGAGAAGAAAGGAATTTCTCCTTAATCATATTAACCAGCTGTCATGCAGACCATGTCCACTCATATACCATTGACAAGAAAGTATCCTTTATTATTTGTGACCGAGATTTATTATTAAGGAAGACAAGAAGAACTGGCACTCTCTGCCACAGTAGACTTTTTTTTCCCAAGACGTTTGAAGGAGAGGAGAGGCAAGAAATATGGCGATAACTGAATGCAAATTGGAGTGAGAAGAGGGTGTGTGTCTATATATATATATATATACACATATACACATACATATATGTATATATATATATATAATCAGGGAGATGTAAGGATGTTTATATACTAAGGCAGCCATTACTGAAGGTGAAAATACAGGCAAGGGATCACAGTTGGAGCCTTTTGCTTTAAATATTTGGAAATGGGAAATGATATGTGTTTTTAAATATACTAAATTTGTGGATATTTTGATAGTGATATCTTATATAATAGTAGGAGGTAAAGTCATATACTGAGAATGATGGAAAAACTGGAAGGGCCATTGTTTTAAAAGAAGTTCAGAATGTTTGCAGTCTCAGAGGAAGAAGTGTCCTTTCTATGCAAGACTGATCTCTCTACTTACACTTTGGTTTTTAAGAAAAAAATTTAATGGAGAAAGTTTTCAACATGAATAAAAGTAGAAAGAACAGTAAAATTAACCCATGTTAACCCATTATCCAGCTGCAGCAATTATCAACTCATGGCCTTTTTTCATTTATACTCCCTAATTCCCTCTCATATTATTTTTAGGTAAATCATGTATTTCAGATTCCAACCATCATATATTTCAGTGTATAGCTCTGTGATTTAAAGACTGCTTGTAAAAAGATAACCACCTTCCTTTAACATATCAAAAATAATTTAAAATAATTATTTAATGTCATCAGATATTCACTTGGTATTCACATTTCCACTTGTCTCATAAATATTATATTTCACAGTTTATTTGTATCATGATCAATTAAATTCCACGTATTGCGATGGGTGATAAGTTTCTTAGTCTTTTCTAATTTATAGGTTTCCCCTATCCCTTGTTTTTCTGTTGTAATTTGTTCTTTTTTTAAAGATTTATTTATTTTATTACATATCTCCCCTTCCCCCCGCTGCGGCGATGCGCCGAGAGTGGTCACTGCGCAGGCGCGGCTTTCCCCGCTTGTGGGCGGTCTCTGCGTCCGTTCATGGCCGGCTTTCAGTTCACGGGTGGCTGGCTGCGCTCCATCCGCGGGCGACCTGCCCAGCCTGTGGTGGCTCTTGCCATGTCCGTGGCAGCTTCTTGCCCTGCCCACGGCAGCTCCGGCCCGCCCATGGCGGCTTGCCATTCTCAAGGCGGTCTGCCCGCATAAGAGGTCCCCGGGAATCGAACCCAGGGCCTCCCATGTGGTATGCCGGCGCCCTATCCACTGGGCTATCGAGCCGGCCCCGTAATTTGTTTCTTGAAGAAACTTAGTCACTGTCCTGTGGAGTTTCTCAGACTGAATTCCCAGTCTAAATTTGCTCATTGCATCCCCTCCTTTTTTTCAAACCACTTTTTTGTATTATTATGAATTTAGAGATTTAAACATTTTTTATGTGTTTTAATCCATTGCAGTTATTTATCTTATTGATCAGATTGTCCTAAACTTAGTGGAAGCCTCTTCAAATTGCCACCTAAATCCTTCTTCTATGACATTAGCTGTCTTTGATAGACTTCCATTGCTTTTTGTAGGATAAGATGACCCCTACCTGAAAGAAGTAATTTCTCTAAGGATTCCTGATTCTTTTTCATGGGAAATGTATTTCAAAACTTTAATCAAGTTTTAGACATGCTTATTGTTACTGGGTTGTTCATTGTTTCTAGGTTTTAGATAATAGACAGATAGATAGGCAGGTATAAAGTAGAAAGATTAGATAGATAGATTAGATAGATAGATAGATAGATAGATAGATAGATAGATAGATAGATAGATAGATAGATGATTGATAGATAGATAGATATAGATAAAATATCTCATGAGTCCTGCAGATACAAATAAAATACAGGGTTGTGATGTTTTTATTTAAATTTTTCTTTCTTATATCTGATGTTTGTCAAGACTAAAAATGATAGAACTATAATGCATATTTGGATTTCTTCAGAATATAACTAAAACAATTTCAGAATAATAATTCAGTCTAATATCAACAATATAACTACCAAAACATGTATTTTTTCTTCTGTTTTTGCTTTCTTTACCATAGGGTATCAATCAATAGGGATAAATAGTAAAATTATTCTAAGAATTGGAATAGTTCCTTTCGGTGTGGTTTTACTACCAACTGGATATATATTTAGTCTCTTTGTTTTTCAATTTTTAAAGATTTTCTCTAGAATTTAATTTTGTTTTATATTTAAGTAAAATATTTACATGGTTCCAAGTTCAAATGTTCAGTTAAAGATACATTCAAAGAAGTTTGGCTTCTATTGCCATCATGGCTACACATTCTTATTTCCCACTGTACTTATAAAAAATTTATGGTTTATCCTTCCATTTTTAAAATACAAATTTAAAAATATAGATGGCAGCATAATGTTCGTTTTGCATTGTTCACTTATCAATGTGTGTGGCCATCACTCTCATAGAAGAATATGCAGATAGTCCTTGTTTCTTTCTACAGCTGCTTAATACACCATTGTGTGTATGTACCACAGTCTATTTAACTAGCCCCTTATTGGCAGATATTTGGGTGTTTCCAGTCTTTTGTGATTATAAATAATCCTGTAATTAATGGTTATAATTGTGCATCTTTTTATATTTTATCAGTGTATCTTTGGGATGGATTTCAAAAAGTGAGACTACTGGATTAAATTTAAATGCAGATATAATTTGTTTTTGGCCAAATTTTCCTCCTTAGGTTTGTACCATTTTGTTTCTTTGCCGGTGAAATACAAAAAAGTCTGTTTCCCAAAACCTTGCCAATAGAATGTTATCAACTTTTGGATGTTTTGACACTCTTATAAAAATGGTATCTCAGTATACCTTCCTAATAGGGTGAGGTTGTGCATCTTTTTACATGCTTAACGGCCATATTCAGTGAGCAGTTTATTTCTCTGAGAATTTTTATAGACCTATTCTTATTCTTATTCTTTAATATGTTTAGAGGTTGTTTTTATATTAGGGATATTGACACTTTGACTGTGATATTTATTGTAGATATTTTTTCTCAGTTTATATTTAGTATTTATAATATAATTATTTTTCTGTATTTCACATTATTTTGTACAGATTTTAAATTACAGTTAGTAAAGTTTTTGTCTCTCTGAAGTTAGAAAAGAATTCCTCATGTTCTTTTGTGTGCATTTGGTTTCATGTTTTGCATTTGAACATCTGATATATTTGGAATTTCTCCTGATGTATAGGGTGAGAAATGGGTCAGAGAGTCAACTTTTTTTTCCAATACATATTTTTTCAAGTTCTTTTATATAACACTACTTATTAAAATATGCATTACCCCTCTATGATTTTATATGCTATTCTTATCAGATACCAAATTTGCATGTGTAATTGGGTCTATTTCTAGACTTTCTGCTGTGTTACATTAATCTCTCTGCCTATTCAGGCAAAAGTACCCACTGTTTTAATTATAGTGGCTTTATAGTACGTTTTAATACTCGCATTATTTTTTTTAGCATTTTCCTTGCTATTCTTGCATCTTTCTTCTTCTAAATGCATATTATAATTAACTTGTCTACTTTCAGATTAAAAGAAAATGTTTTTTTTTTTCTGTTTTCTTAATCTTATTTCTTTTTGGCTTATCCAAAACCAGTCTCCATCAACCAATCTCACTTTTTCCTAATCTTTGATCATTCTCAATTTTTTTCTACTAGTTTCTCTTTTAAGTAACCAGGTCTCCTTTCCTTATCTTAACACACACAAGCACACATAAACACACACATACACACACATACATATATCCCTTACACTTCTCTTTCTCTTTAGCTAGTACTCCTTGTTTTTTTTCTTTTATCAAACTCAGTTCTAGAAAACTTAGTCTATATTCATTTATTCACCACACAATAACTCTTAATACATCTCTCCTTCTCCCACCCTCTTTCAGAGAACAATATTAAATATAAATGGTACTTATTTTCCTACATCTATCTGCAAGAATATTCTTTCCTAGATCCTCATTTTCTCTCTTCTTTCTAAATTTAAGTTTTCTCTATCTTCCTTCTGAGTTTAAGATTTTAACTAGGTAGTTACATGAGAAGCACCTGCAAGGGCAGTGTACATGATGGTTAAAAGTGAACACTGGAACCTAGATTCCATTTTGACTGCAGGGCATAGTTACTATGTACAAATAATAGCAAATAAAATAGCATATTTATTGAGTGCCTAATATAAGTTGTGTAATATCCTTTACAATGAATAACTCTGTGAGGCAAATACTGCTATTAGTCTTATTTCACATATTATGAGACAGAGTCATTTTGGATACCATACTACTACTAATTTAAAAATAAACACCTGTCCCCTTCCCTCTGGTTTAATAGACTTGGAGTGAGACCTGGCCATGCATTTTTTGAAGAAGCTCTCTGTGTAAATCTGATATATTTCCCTGTTTTTAAATGAAAACCTTCCTCTCTTCTCATTTGGCTTCCTAAATGGTTTGAGGTCCTTCCCATATACACATAATTCACAAATTCTAACCCAGAAATCTTCCAGGAACTTCAGACTTGTAACTATATAACTGCTTATAAATACCTCTATCTTGATATCTCTCAGGTACCCAACGTTTAGTATTTCCCGAAATGAATCCATTTTTCCTCTCAACAAAGTATTTCTCCTGCATCACCTACCACAGCTGGTGATATTACCATCCACCCAATCTTCCAGAAATCTGGGCACCATCTTTGATTTCTCTGACATGTCCTCAGAGTTACTTCAGTCTGTCAGTTCACACTCCTTCAGACATTGGGCTCCTTCACTCTATAATCATTGCCTACTTTAATCCTAGTCTTCATTAGCTTTTACATGGGCTACGGATAGCCTGCTAAGTGGTTTTCCTCACCAGTCTTTCTTTTTCCAATCCATGCTGCACATCCTCATCGGATATATATTCCTAAATTGATTGCAAATGTTTAATCCAATAAATATCCATAGCCTATAGAATAAAGGTTTTTCTAGAACCTTGATTAGTTTAGGTCATTGCCCACATCTTTGCATACTTAGCAATTTCCTATTATAATTCTAGTAAAATGTTATTATATTTACCTATTTAATAGTTGTCTTGGTTTAAATTAATATTAAATTAAGTTAAATTAAATTAATATGTTGAGGACATGGGATCTATTTTGTTCACTTCTGTATTGCTAATGCCTAATATAGCATATGCTATATTAGGCACATGTCATTGCCTGATTATCTGAGTGTAGCCTTTAGTGCCTTTATTATTTATCCAGCTTCTTCTGTGTTCTCCTCTAGACTCTTGTAACTTGTGGAATAGAAACCCCTAAACTCTTACACCTAAAATTCTCATGCTGTTTCATAATGCTTACAATTATATATTTTATTTCCTTGCTTGGAACGTCAATATTGTCCTTCGACCAAACTCCTATTCATCCATCATAATTAATATTCAATAATTTATCAAAGATTATCACCCACCCCTCCAAAGACCAGGATGCAATCTTGAATTTTATTCTTGAATTTTCAAACTTGCTGAAGAATACTGCTTTGGAAGTGATACCTTGGAAGAAATTATTTGTATACTTTCTCAAGAGAAAAAAGCTAATTTCAAATAATTGGTAAATCATAAAGAAACTGAAAAATACTTTAAAATTTAAAAATAGCCTAAATTGTTAATATTTGATAATTAATTATGCTTTTTGAGGGCATGATTGCTTGTTCACCTGCGTATCTCCAGTGTCCAGTATATAGTATCTAGTATGAAGAGAATGCTTAGGACATAGCAGAAATTTAAATGTTCTGAATCACTGTATGAAATATAAAAGTTTTTTTTAAAAGCTAAATACCTAGAAAATTTACAATAAAATAGTGAACTAATTATAGGCAGCTGTAGTAACAACTACAATAATGTTTTAAAGATGAACACATTGCTGTATATAGTTACTCTCAATTCTGCTTAAGATTTGGGTGGCTTATCTTTTCAAAAACATAGAAATATACTTTCTTTCATATTTTCAAAATAAGGATTAAGGAAGCATAGTCAGCTAGATTTATATGAAATAGGGATTTATGCTTCATAAATAAGAAAATCGGTATTGTTTTTCAAACAGAATTTGAAAATAAAAATATATACCTGCTTAGTGATTCTTTCTATGCATAAAAATTTAACTACAAATCTATTTTTTGCATTACTCCTTAGATGTGACTCTGTTGTACAATTTAGTCATAAACAGAATACTGTAAAAACAGAATATAATATCACAAATTTGCGTGGTTTTGAATAACTATCCTTTCAAATCACTGGCAATCATGTTAAAACACAAGCTGTCATTATTATAATATATAGCCAAAACACTATCATTACTGCTGTGCCAAATATTTCCAGATTATTTTTGCTCAAGCAAAAATTAAAGAATGTAAAATTATGTTTTCTTTAAAAAATGCTCTCAGGGACCATGGCTCGCATGAGATGTCATTTATATGTGGCCTAATAATTTCATGATTGATTTTAGGGTTTAAATTTTGAGAAAAATGTTAACCTTTTTTTAACATCAAAAATTTATGCCAGCTTAAAAAGAGGCTTAAAGGTACTAAGTGTGTAAACCCTGCTCCAGTAAATTTTGAAAGTTTTAGATCTGAGTCTGTGGAAATTATTGCTTTATTATCATGAAGGAATTAGCAGTTGAGGAAAAAATATAAAGATAAATATCAAAGGGAAGAGTTTCATGAAATTTATAGGACTTAGACCAAGATTTCTATACCTGTGTTATATTTACATATTACTACTTGGTACCTCTCAACTTTGAAATATTGAAAACATATTTCGTTTACCTTTTGAGAGATGAAACTGAAGATTTGAGACATGAAATTTCTTACCCATGGATTAAGACAAAGAAGGAACTGAAACCCTGACCTTCTCTCCTCCAGATTTACTAACACCAATAAAATCTTTTAACATTTTCTGATATCAGCCCTGTTTCTACAGGCTAGGTTGAAATAATTGAAAATAATATAACTTCTCATGCATATATTTTCTGAAGTAGACATACATCTATATCCAAAAAGGTTTGATTAGGTTACTGGTACACAATCCCTCACTTGTAATTCCAAAATCCAAAATTTCTGAAAATCAAATGTAGACATAAGTTTGGCACTAAAATTTGTTTGGTCACAGAACCTGAAACAAACTGCTTGAAATAATTTATATCCTTTATCATATTTATTGTGAACATTAATGTTTTACTGCAGAAGTATTAATTTATATGCTGCTTCAGTCTCTGATGAGAATATGATATAATATACATTATATGTCCAGTATTACATTCTAAATCTGAAAAATTCAGTTCTGAAATATATCTGGCACCAAGGTTTACTGGTATATTTGGGGAAAATAGATGTGGTGACAATGTATAAATTCTTCATGCTCATGGAATATTTTGGAAATTTCTCCAATATAATTTTTTAAAATTTCATGGCATTGTCTACTAACTAGATGTGTGTTCTCAGGTATCACTAACTCTCTGAACTTCATGTTCTTCAACCATCATATGATAATAATGTCTTCCCAGGGGTTATGATACAATAGTTGGAATTGTCAAATATAGAAGGTTTGTGAAAAGATCTCGTAGTCTATAAACTATGCTGCTTTGATATCTATACTACAGTGATTTCTTTATATCTATAACTGGCAATAATCTTCAATAATCTATTTAGAATGGTTCTGATACTGACTAAAAATTAATTTTTACCAATTACACATCCTTAATAATTAGCCCATAGAATGGCAGATATTTTAAATAGTATAAATAGGTAAGTAAGTCTTCCTGATTAGTCTACTGCTACAGATCACAGCTGATTTTGACATTGTTATGTTTCATACTCATAGTTAAAAATGAAAGGCCAAAATTCTTTTAAATGACAGAGGTATCTAAAAATAACTAGACTTATCTTTTATTATAGCTGTCAGAAAATCTTAGTTTCTTTATAAAATAAATTTATAATTTGCATGAAATAATACATAAATTAACCAAGAACTACTTTTCTCTCTAACATGGTGCCTTATGTCTTAGACATTCTTTCTTATGAAAAATATAGCAATATTAAAAAAAGAAAGATAGTTATTCCCACTCCAGGCCTATGATAGATATAGTAATAGTAGCAATAATCAGAACAGCACTATCATCTTATATTTTCAGACTGCTTAATAACTCACTGATAATTCTCACATTTTTTACCAAAAAAATCTCCAAAATAGTATTCAATAAGGCAAGCACTTTTTCCTAGTGCAAAATTTTTCACCAATGTATCCTAAAACAAATTATCAAAGAGGGAAATGGCATCACACCTAGATATTTATTCTACAATATTCTACTGTATTTAATATTAGTGCTTGCATTTAGCACTTATTATATCACTGTAATGCCTTCATCAGTAATTTATTATTTTAAAAATATCAGAACTAAAATTTTATTGTTTTTGAAATTTATCATATACTGTTTCCTAATATAAATCAGTATATAATATTAGTATGTGCAATCAATATATTCCCAGGAAAGATACCCAGAAAAATTAATGATTTTATGTGATTCCATATTTATAGAACTGATACAGTCTCATAAAGTGACAGTCAGAAGCAGAATGTTTAAGTTAATTTTATTTTGTCCATAGAAAGTTAATAGAAAAAATAAAATAGTTTTAGTTAATAGGTAAAGTAATGAAGCTTTCAAAGGGTAACAGGAGAGTTAATAACATTTGTAGTAAGTGAAAATATTTGAACAATAAGTTTTCTATTTCTTTCTACATTAAAACATAGTTTTTGTCATGGAGTTGTATCATATCCTTTCTAAAACATTAATTTTAACTTTTCAGTGATACCAATACTTTTCATATTTTGCCACCATAGTTAACCTAATTGCTCTTATATATATTTATACAATTATCTTTATTTCTAGAAAATAGTTTGCAGGCAGTGGGCATTATATTAGGGTTGCTGATGCAAAGTACCAGAATTCTGTTGGCTTTTATAACAGGTATTGATTTGGGGCAAAAGCTTACAGTTACAAGGCCCTAAAGAGTCCAACTCATAGTTGTTTTCTCACCAAAGTCTGTTGCCATGTGTAGAAGCAAGATGGGGGCCGACCTCCACCTGGTCTCTCTTTCCTTCTTCCTCTTAAGGCTCCATAGGCCCAGCCTTTTCTGATCTCAGCTGTAGGTTGGCACAGGGCTCATCTCTCTTCCCCGGGCTTTAGCTGCTTTAACCTTTTCCTTTCTGTGTATCTTCTCTGTGTCATTTTGAGTGAGTGCCCATTTATATCAGCCCACCAAGGGATTAGGGACTTAACCTGAGTCACACTTTACTGATATGTTCAAATCAAAGCCCTAATCTTAACACAATTTAATCAAAGACATCTGCATTGAATCTAATACAATCAAAGGGGATCATACCCAGAGCAACAGACCAGTTTACAAATTAATCTTTTTGGAATTCATAAATAATCTCAAAATGCCACTGGAGAGAAGGAAGAAGAGCCTCAGTGAATCTCTCTCTAAGTCTTATCTCTCAGTAGGCATCTCTCCTAATCAGGCATCTTGAGAGGGATGTGCCCGTTCTCTCAGCTCCCACCCCCGACTAGCTGTCGTCAGGATTCCATATCCTTCCCTGGGTATCTCCAACATGTGGAGAAACAGTCACACATTTACATAGTTTATTTTTCCCTAAAAAGCACACAATTCACCTTTTATTCTGTTTCCAGAAGCAAAATAGTCAAACTTACTTCTAAATGATATATTGGATAACACTTTAGAATTCAGAAAAAATTATACTAGAGGGATTAAACATTTGAGCTTTGAAAGCGCACAGACCTATCTTCAAACCCAGTTCTATCACCTGTTTATCTCTGGGAACTGGGAAATTCAAAAAATTATAAAGAAAAAAATTAAAATTTACTTATAAAATGCCCAACTAGATATAAAAATGTTTACCTTTTTTGTATGCATATGTTCACAGTTTATTTAACATTTTCTTTATTACTGGACTTTGGAAATAATTGAATCTTTCAATGTTATAAATTCCCTGAGATAAGTCTCTTGTGAGAATCTTACTTAGAATAAATTCCTTGGAAAACAGCTGTACTTGAACATTTTTAAGGGTTTTAGTAATTATTGCCCAATTGTCTTCAGGAGAGTTTTTATCAATTTATAAACCCATCTAGCAGTTTCTAAAAAGTGTGTATTCTCTCACCTTCACCCACACTATTATTATCTAAAAACATCTTTTTTCAATTTTACACATGAAAGTATATCATGATAATTTTACTTTGCACTTATTTTGTAATTATTAAGATTTAAAAGACTATTTTAAAAGAAGCATTATAATTTATTTTTACCACACTCATTTCTATGTAACTATTTAGTTTTGGACCTTTGCCAATAAAGCATACATTTAATGAAGGTCTTTTGCAAGTATGATGGTTTCTTCTCCCTGAGGCCTCATGGGGGTCCACCCTTTCCACAGACTTACTCAACAGCCATTTTCTTGCTTCCATCCCCATCAGGCATGTGGTAGGTGACCATGCTCCAAACCTCACCTTCAAAGAACATTGGGGTGAGGGCCTCACTTTCCCTAATCTCTGGTGTTGTGTCTCAACCCCATTAGTACAGTGAGGTAATAGCCACATTCTCTCTAATCTCTGTCATACATGCCCAACCTTCTCAGAACATTGAGGTGGTGAACTAGCCTTCCCTAATCTCTGCTGAACAGAGCCCACCCCTCTCATTCCCTTGGGGAATGTGTTCCACCATCTCTGTAACCTGGAGTGGCAAAAACTCTCCCTAAACAGTAGGCTGGAACATCCACCCTCTTGAAATGCTCAAGAAAACTTTACCCTTTCCATACCCATGGGTGCAGTCCCTCTCTTGGCCCAAGGAGATGTCTTAATTCCAGACCTTAGCTTCCATGGTTTTCCTCTTAAACTGTTTTCCCATCCATATCTCCCTTCAATGTCCTTTTTAGTCCAGGCTGACAGTGCTTTTGTTCATACAGATCTTGCAAAAAGCTTGTTGGTTTAGCATGCAGGAAGCAGGAATCCAAGCCATCAAACAGTAAGACTTTCCACAAGTCATTCCTGAACAACTGCATTTTCAACCTTGACTTATAAATTCCAAGTTTAGTTAATTCCTCAAATGGGGCACTATCATCTGGGGGCTTGATTTCCAGAGGCTTGGAATTCCTGGAATCAGCCTAGTTTCTTTGTGCCCAGCAATTCAGTTCTCAGATTATGTCTTTCCTCTAAAATTTTGCTATAAACTGCAAGGAGAAGCCAGGCTGCATTTTTCACATTTAGTTTGGAAATCTCCTTGGCTAAATGTCCAAGTACATAATTTTCAAATTCTGCCTTCCATATAACATCAGTCAATCTTGCTAAGTTCTCTGCAACTTTAAAACATGGATCACCTTTCTTCGAGTTTGCAATAATCATTTCATCATTTCCTTCTAAGGCCTTATCAGAAATAACTTTAGGCTCCATATTCATATCAACAGTCTCTTCAAAGCAATCTAGGCCTTTCCTATCGAGCATCTCACAATTTCTCCAAAAAATACCCCTTACCCATTTATAAAACCATTGCAGCATTTTTGTTAATTGCATCAGACTGCACTCTACTCTTGGTGCCAAATTCTGTATTAGGCAACCAAAGGGATGCTGATGCAAAGTACCAGAAATTTGTTGGCCTTTATAAATGGTATTTATTTGGGGTAAAAGCTTACACTTACAAGGCCTTAAAGAGTCCAAATTAAGTTTGTTTTCTCACCAAAGTCTGTTGCCACAAGAAGCATGATGGGGGGTGGGGGAGGTGATCTCTATATTGTCTCTTCTTCCTTCTTCCTCCTAAGGCTCTGTGAGCCCAGCTTTTTCTGATTTCAGCTCTAGGCTGGTATAGGGCTTGTCTCTCTTTCTACAGCTTTAGATTTTTGGCCTCCTTTCTGTATATCTTCTTATGTGTCTTCTTGAGTGAGTGCCCATTTTTATCAGCCCACCAAGGGGATGGGGACTTAACCTGAGTTACACCCTCCTGACATGGTCAAATCAAAGCTCTAATCTTAGCACAATTTAATAAAAGACATCTCTGCTGAATCTAATATTATCAAAGGGAATCAGATCCAGAGGAACAGACTAGTTTACAAACATAATCCTTATCCTTTTGGGGCTTCATAAATAATCTCAAACTGTCGCACTCATATAACTATGTTCCTTCAGAAAAGGGAAACAAATGAGTTAAACCTTTTAGAAGGCATGAGTCAGTGAAGTGGAACCAAAATATTAAAATATGACCCATAACCAGTAGAAAAATCAATAAAAACAGATCCAGAAAGCAAGGATATTAAAGTAGCTGTTGTAATATGTTCTATATTATATAAAGGTAAAGGAAATATGAGCATTTTAAGCAGATAAATGGAGGATATGAAAAAAAATTCTTACAGAGCCAAAAAATAGGATTCAAAATGAAGCATATACTGGATGGGATTAACATTAAAATAACTACTGTAGTGGAGTGGATATAGCTCAAGTGGTTGAACACCTGCTTCCCATATATGAGTTCATGGTTTTGATCCCCAGTACCTCTAAAAATGAACAAACAAATGAAGAAACCAACTGTCATTGGGGAGTAGATGTAGCTCAGTGGTTGAGTGCCTGCTTCCCATGTTTGAGGTCCTGGGTTCAATCCCTGGTACCTCCAAAAAAGAATAAATAAATAAAAGATAGCTCCTGTAGAGGAAAAGACTAGTGACCATAAAGACAGAACAAAAAACTCTCCAAAATGTAGCATAGAGAGACTTCAACTTGAAAAAAGTGAAGAATGTTAGTTATCAGTGGGACAACATCAAGAACTCTAATATATGTATAATTGGAGGCCCAGAGGAGAGAAGCAAATCGATTTTTTTATGAAATATGACATTTTCTTTCAATTTTTTGGAGAACTCTACTCAAGATCCAAGAAGTTCAGTGAAACCCAAGCAATATAAATCTAAAAAATAATACCAAGACACAATGTTCAAAATTATTGAAAACCAGTGTTAAAGAAAATGCCTTAAATAAGCCAGAGAAAAAGACACTTTATGAAAAAGCAACAAATATAAAGATGACAGCTGACTCTGTCAGAAAATATGCAAACCAGAAAATGTAGAGAGGTTGTTACAGAACTGAAAAATAGTCTATACACAGTGAAAACATTTCAAAAGTGAAAGCAAAATACAGTTTAAGAAAAACAAAAGTTTAGAGAACTTGTCGCCAGCAGACGTGTAGTACAAAAAGAATGCAATTAAATTTCTTTAAAGAGAAGTAAATTGACAACACATGGAAATTCGGATCTAAACAAAAGAAATGGTAAATACATGCATAAATTTAAAAGCTATATTTTTAATTTTTAAAAAATGTTGTTAAAATCATTTGCTGTTTAAAGCAAAAATGGCAATGATGCATTGTGTATTTTGCAGTATATGTAAAAGTAAATATGTATGACAATGTGGTGGTTTGAAGCTGTGAACCCTAGAAAAACAAGTTCTTAAATCTAATCCGTTCCTGTGAGAGTCATCCCCTTCTAAGTAGGATCTTTTGAAAAGGCTACTTTAGTTAAGGTATAACCCACCTCATTCAGAATGGGTCTTAATCCTATTACTGGAGTCCTTTGTAAGAGAATGAAATTCAAACAAAGAGGTAGAAAAAACAGGGAAGCAAGAAACTGAAAGCAACAAAACCCAGAAGAAAATGTAGAGATCAACAGACACCACCACCATGTGCCTTGCCATGCTGACAGAGAAGCAAGGATGCCTGGCCTTTGGGAAGAAAAGATTGCTTTGATGATGCCTTTATTTGGACAATTTGTCAGCCTCAAAACTAAGCTAATAAATTCCCATTGTTTAAATCAACCCATTTCATGGTATATGCTTTAAGCAGCCTAGGAAACTAAAGCATACAATAATAACACAAATGCTAGGAAGGGAGAAATGGAAGTATAATGTAGTAAGGTTTTTGATACTTCATATGGAGTCGTATCATATTATTTGAGGGTAACTAGTGATAAGTTAAAGCTGTATAATGTAAACCCTAGAGCTGGGGACAGTAAACTACAGACCACCAGATTTGTAAATAAAAAGTTGTATTGGAGCACAGTCTTGCTGCTTCATTAATGTATTGTCATGGCTCATTTCATACTATAGTGACAGAATTTAGTAGGTGCAAAATGACCTTCAAAGCAAAAAATGTTTGTTGTCTGACCCTTTACAGAAAAAAAAATTGCCAACCATGCCCTAGAGGAACTATGAAAAAACTAAACCCAAGAGATATAGCTAATAGCTAGTAATGTAGACAAAATGCAATGAAGAAAAAAAATTCCTCAATTAATCCTAAGGATGCAGAACAAGAAGAAAAAAGGTGCAAATAATTGATGGGACAAGTAAAACACGACTAGCACAATAGCAAATTTAAACCCAACTATATTGATGATTATATTTACTGTAAATGGGATAAACACTTAATTGAAAGGCAGATGACATCAGATGGGATTAAAAGCAAGATCCAAATATATTTGTCTAAAAGTAATGGACGTATAAAGAAACAAATAGATTAAAAGTAAAAGAATAGGGGGGAGCAGATGTGGCTCAAGCAGTTGAGTTCCCACCTTGCACATTGGAGGCCCCAGGTTTGATTCCCAGTGCCTCCTGAAAAAAACAAAACCAAACAAGAAGCAAAACAAATGAGAAAACCAACTCAGGGAAGCCAATGTGGCTCAGTGGCTGAGCACCAGCTTCCTACATACAAAGTTCCAGACTCATTGCCTGGCCCCTGGTACCTCAAAAAAGAAAAAAAAAGTAAAAATAAATATTGATATATCATGCGAACACAAATACAAAGAAAGTTGAGTGGCTATATTAATAGCAGATAAAGTAGTCACATGCATTAATATGGATGCACCTCAAAAGCATTACGCTAAGAGAAAAAAAGCTACACAGAAAAGAAAATACATGATATGACTCTTACAAAAAGGCAATCCACAATTGATAGGGCTTGGAGTCGTCAGAAGTAATTGACTGCAAAGGTGCAGGAGAGAATTTTTGGCATTATGGAAATGTCATAATTTTGGTGGTGGTTTCATTTGTCAAAACTCATTGAACTGTATACTTGGAGTTGGTGAATCTCTTATTTTGTTTTACCATAAACACTAGGAGATAAACTGAACAATGGTTATAATTCTATGACAATTTAACAGATATGCTCAAAGTCATTTGGCTCATGTGGTGTTCATTTAACAATATTGAATTACTGACTTGAAGAGCAAAATAAGAAATATCATGATAAACTGTTGTTATCAACTAACCATAAAAATGCTCCATTTAAGTCATATGGAAATACTACAGGGTAATTGCAAAATTGGAAAGCATCGTATATACATATTTTCTAACTTTTCAAATAATATGCTCAATGTATTTTTCTTCAAAATTCAGCTACTTTTTCAGGTGAAGAACCTTTAAATTTAAAGCAGTGGGTCCAAATTTTTATATGAAAAAATACAATAAGTACACTATTTGTGTTTCAACTTAATGCAACTTATTATCTTATTTTTTTCAGATTATCAGACCTATTGCTTAAAATTAGAAACACTATCTGAAAACATATTGAACACATTATTTGAAAATGTAACTAATATGCCATCAAAAAATAAGCATACGTTATGACCCTTATTTTGCTAAAATCTATGCAGTTTTGGTCTACATCACTTATATAAAATAGCAACTATCATGGTATTTTGAAGGAAACTGCTATTTATTAAGCAGCTTCTGTATACCAGGGACACAGAGCAGTCCAAAGGGCCGGTCAATATTTTTGACTTTGGATGGGAAGAACAAAGCATCATAACAAAACAGGACTTTTATTATTATTATTATTATTATTATTAGTTGTCAATCACACATTAAACAATGGCAAGAGAGTTTTGTTCTTTTACATGTTTGTTGAAGGTGATGGCATAGATTTTAAAATGTAAACAAATATTAAATAATCAATTTAAAAGAGAAATTGAGTTAAGTAACTCGTTTTGTGTATCAAGCTTATCAGTAGATCTTGGCAGAAGTGAACTTAAGCTAATTCTGAAGCTTTTCCCTACATCATGTTATTTATTTTTTTTAATTGATTCATCTACTACTGATTTCTGAAGAGTCATAGGAAGGAAAATTATAACTTATTTATTTTACTTCTTGATTTCTATCTTATCATAAAAGAATTCTTCATTATTTGAAAGTAATAAAAACCATTTAAATAGTGATTCGTTATATAGAATTATACTCTTATCTTTATCTCTAACTACCATGTTTTTGTCCCCAGAGTAGACAAAAATAGTTGGACTCATAAGCACAACTTGATATTAAACTGGAATAGTGAGCAAATTAGGCTCTCTCTTTCTCACTTTCCCCGTGCCCCTATATTGTGGTCTCCTTTTCTAGCTCAGTCCCTGAGGAGGAAGGAGACTTCCTTCCCAATTTCCTCCATTTCCTTTCCTCCCATCCTGCTCCAAGCCACTTCAGCTTTGGTTTGCCAATTTCCACCTAACATTTCTGAGTCCAAGCTTGAGCCAGTGACGTTCGCTTCTTCAGAGCAGCCAAAGTAATATGTTTAATAAGAAATTAGATCATGTCACCAACTTTTCATCGGCTGCCCTTTGCAATTAGAACAAAAATTCAAACGTTTGACCAATGCCTAGAAGGATCTGGCCTTGTTTAGCTTTCTAACATCACTTCTAATTAATTTTTTCATTGTTCTCTTTACTTCAGCCTCACAGGCTTGCTTTCTGCAATTTAAACACAACCATCTCAGGCTTTCCCACTTGCTCTTCTCTTTTATGGACCTTTTCCTCCATCTTTGTATAACAACATCTTTTGTGACATTGCCTTAGTGAGTCCTTCCCTGATGACCCTAGATTATATTGTTCCCCCCACCCAGAAATGCCATCATGTTACCTGGCTTTTTATTCTCATCATATCGTAGTACATATACAATTTTGTTTACAAGTTTTAGGTGACTTTGCTTGCTACAATAATAATAGCAAACCATTAATAGCTCTTAATATGAGTCATATGCTAATTCTTAATCCTATTGATGTTAATATATAATACAATATATATTGAAGAAGGGACGGGGTGGTCCTCAGCTGGATTCGTTTACTTTTAACCACAAAAGAGACAGACACACCCAATTAGGCTAGAAAGAAAAATACTGGAGATGTACAATCTCAAATTAGCCTCACCCTTAAGGGTTTTTCTTACAGTTTTTATATGGGTTGAAACAAAGAAAGTTAATTATCAAGGTGACATTCCTAAGGAAGGTCCCAGAAAAATTAGTTTGTGCTTTCTTACTTAAACTCTGCATGGTATCTGGAGGCTGGGTAATCTTGGGGTGATAAGGATGGTGGAGGTGGTGGTAGGGATGTGAAAGTACAGATAATGACTGGTACCATTAAAGACAACAAGTGAGGAAGCACATAGTTATACATTTTTAGTGAAATTAAATCTGGTTAGCTCTGTGTGCCTCCTGTCTGGTGAGAAAGAGTCACGTTGAATTTTTCTAATATTGTAAGGTTCAGTACAGTGCCTTAATATTTAAGCTATAATGGGTTTTTCTACTACTACAATATTATAATAAATTATATTTGTTACTTTATTTATAATTTAATCTTAACAACAATTTAAAAGATAGCATTGTTGTCATCCTATTTTACAGGTAAAGTAACAGCACAAAGAGATTAAAATAAATTAATTTTCCTAGTCACAAAGTAAGTGGTAAAGACAGGATTTCAAGTTTGCAGAGCCTTTATTCTTAACTAGGCCTCTCAACAGTAATTTTTATTATTTGAGATGTTTCTCTGATTACAGTTGGTATTATATAGTGGTTATATAATTTCAAAAGTATTATTTAGTGGTAACCTATGCAAATGTATATGTAAGATTTCTTTGTTATCAAATTTTACTCCTCTATTTCAAGTGTGTCCTTAAAATACTTCCATAAGAAAAAAAATACCACAACCAACCTATGTAGAATGGGACACATTGAAAAAACAATTATTTTGTAAGAACTATGAGGGAATGATTATATTTTCTTTCTTTCTTTTTTAAGATTTTATTTATTTATTTTTATTTATTTTTTTTATTTATTACATATCCCCCCCCCCTTTCTGCTTGTTCTTGCTGTGTGTCCGTTCCTCTGTGTTTTTTCTATGTCTGCTTCTTGTCTCCCCCCGTCTCTGCGGCGACACACCGAGTCGGCCCTCCATGGCGGTGGCTCGCTCCATTCGAGGGTGGCTCCATTCCGTTTTCACGGGCGGCTCCGCTCCATGTTTTGCAGGCAGCAGTCCTCCATGTTTTTTGCGGGCTAGCCGGCAGCTCCGCTTTTCACGGGTGACTTTGCCATGCCCCTGGGGGCTCCGCCCTGCCCGTGTGGCTTTTTGCCTTGTCCACGGCAGCTCTGCCCCGCCCACAGCGGCTTGCCTTTCTCAAGGCCGTCTGCCCGCTCAGAGAGGTCCCCGGGAACCGAACCCT
>PVKH010000368.1:0-39602 GCA_004027955.1 Chaetophractus vellerosus
TCACACTGAAAAGTTCTATGTGGTGATTAAATTATTAAAATAAATAGTGTTGAAATAATTTTGACTCATAGGAAATACAATTTAAATATTAGCTAACATTTTATTACTAAATTTTGCTATAACTATATATTTCTCATATTATCTTGTTTAATTTACAGTTTATGTTTTATGTTTTTTCTTATCATTTAACAAATCTTCACCTATAAACTATTTATTACTCATAAACAATAGACATACAACATAGCATACAAAGAATATTCTTTAAAGAATTATTAATTTTGCTTTAGGGTTTGTCAATAACAATATGTCACCTTAATTAGAAAGATATAATGTACCCCTTATTTAAAGTGTTTCAATTGATTATGTAAGTTCACAGAATTGTGCACAGCATAATGTTTATTATGATTAGGGATAAGAAGCCATTCATTATCACTGTCTTAATTTTTATAGCAATATTGAGTGCTATAATTGGAAGTAGTAAAGTTAGCATATGATAACTTAAATAATGTTTGGATTTTTGTTGTAGGGTAAATAAATAGCACTTGAAGTTAGCACAAGCCTAAATTTTTGATACATTTTTATATGCTTCAAGAAAATATTATAATTCTTACACTCCTCTAAACATGTAATTTCAGGAATCTGAGAAGAAAAAATATTCATCAGAATGTCATAATCTGCATGCTCATATTTAAATCATCCTAAGTAGCAATGAATGTAGAAAACTAGCATATTCTAAGAAAGGAAAAGGGGAAAAGCTTGCAATATACATACAATATTCATTACTAATGGCTTCTCTATATAATCATTAGAATTCTCAAATATTAGTCATTGTAAGCAAAGAATAATATTTAAAATAAACAGTTTTGGATTAGGTTGTTTCTATCATAAACATTAAACAGCACTGAACTTTGGAAATGTTCTAATTCTATAGAATGTTTGATATTCTGACACCCTGAACCTTCTATATTCATAGAATTTTACTGTTCATTAATTTTGAATGTTCAAATATTTCTTAAAATGATTTAGGAAAATCAAACATGCATGCTGCTTGTTAAAAATAATGTTTTTGTTAATTACTAAGAATTATACCAAATTTATTTTAATATTATTGTGACTATGTAACACTGCCATAAATTATCCAATACCATGTTTAATTTAGTCAAGATCACTGAATTTAATATCGTCAAAAATAGCGACTCTCTAAGTTTTTAAATATGGCATTTAGCAGAAAAAGTTTTTAAAATATCATTGTTATTATGACTTCAACATTTTGAATTGTGGACCAGATTCACATCTAAGTGCAAGACTTGAAATTTTGAGGTCGAGAGTGTATAAATATGCTATTAGTTTATGTGATATATTTCAGCCATTCTAATTAAAATTATTCTGATATGCTATGTTGAATTTAGGTTTAATCAAAGTTAATATTAACTATAAAGAATTGATTATTTCTAGGGGAAAAATCAACAAAAAGTTATCTTTTGTGTGGTGACTGTTTTTTTTTTTTTAATTTTTATCTGTTCCTCAATAAGAAAAAAAATCAAACAAATTTCCTCATGTTGAATTCAGGTTTTTATTATTGCTGTTGTTTAGTTCTAACACCATACATCATTATCTCTCTTGTGAAACAAACAGGAGCCAATTAGACTACATGAAATTGCCTTATCCATTTTAAAGTTCTTTCCATATTGTAAACACAACCTCATCCATTCCAGCACCAGAATGTGCTTATTCATTTAGTAAGAGATATGATCAAGTAATGCTATGATTGTCCTTATAATTACCTGAGGGTGCTCCTGTTGACAGTGAGAATGAGAAGGAGAAAGAGGTATCAAGATCAAGAAACTAAATTTCTACTACTCTATTTAATGAATATATTTTATTTAATGCTAGTATTAATTTCCTAAATATTAAAAAGTACTGGAAAAATAGATGTAGTTCTTTTTGTGAACAGCTGAGAAATTCTGTATTTGAGTATTTTAAGTTGGGAAGTACATTATATTCATTTTTGTAAATGCTGATTCCCAATTCTCAGTTTTCCTTTCTAATCTACAAATTTAAATACCCAGCAAAGGATATCACAATGAAATCTGACATGCCATTTTAATGTAATCACTTGCCATTTCCCAAAACATATTCATAAATAAGGGAGAGACTACATCTTTTTTCACCCTACATCACCAAATACCTCACCTGGAGTCTTTATTAGCCTTCCAATTTGTCTTCCTGTTTTCCCCATGTCTCCATCTTCCACAATCTATTCCCTTCACAGCAGTGAAAATTTACTTTATACACAGATGCCAGCAAATTAGACATCATAGATGAAATGGACATATTCTTAGCAACACATGAACAACCTAAAGTGAATCTAGAAGAAATAGAAGATCTCAAAAGACCGATTACAAATAAAGAGATTGAATTGGCCAGCAAAAACCTCCCAACAAATAAAGGCACAGGATCAGGTCAGATGACTTCACAGGTGAATTCTAACAAACAGTCCAACAAAATTTAATACCAATCCTGCTCAAACACTTCCCAAAAATTGAGGATGGGAGAATACTTCCTAAAACCCTTTATGCAAGGGTGGTTCAATATAAGAAAATCAATTAATGTAATACACCACATTAACAAAACAGAGGGGAAAATACATGATCATCTCCATTGATGCAGGAAAAGCATTTGACAAAATTCATCATCCTTTCTTGATAAAAACATTTAGAACACTAGGAATAGAAGGAAATTTACTTAACATGATAAAGGACCTATATGAAAAACCCACAAATAACTTTATACTCAATGGTGACTGAACACTTTCCCTCTAAGATCTGGAACAAGACAATGATGCCCACGGTCACCACCGTTATCCAACATTGTACTGGAAGTTCTAGCCAGTGCAGTTAGGCAAGAAAAATAAATAACAGGCATTTAAATTGGAAAGGAAGAAGTACTATTTCACTATTTGCAGATGACATGATGCTACATATGGAAAGTCCTGAAACATCTACAACAAAGTTACTAGAGCTAATAAACAAATTCAGTAAAGTGTGTGTGTGTGTGTGGGGGGGGCAGGGAATACACGATCAGCACAAGGAAATTAATAGTGTCTCTACACATTAGAAGGAGCAATCTGAGAAGGAAAGAAAAATTCCATTTACAATAGCATTTAAAAGAATAAAATATCTAGGAAAAAATTTAATGAATGATGTAAAAGACTCATACACAGAAATCTACAAAACATTGCCAAAAGATTCCAAAAAAAAAGGATCTAAACAAATGGAAGGACATTTATGTTCATGGATTGGAAAACTAAATATCATTAAGATGTCAATTTTACCCCAAATGATTCAACACAATTCCAATAAAAATTCCAGCAGCTAAATTTGCAAAAATGGAAAAGCTAAATATCAAATTTATTTGAAAGGGTAAATGGTCCAAATAGCCAAAAAATATTGAAAAAGAAGAACAAAGTTGGAGATCTCACACTTCTGGACTTTAAAGAATATTTCAAAGCCACAGTGGTCAATACATCATGGTAATGGCACAAAGATAAATACATTAACCAATGGAATCCAATTGAAGTTTTATATTTTATGGGCAATTGATTTTTTAAAAGTTGTGAACTCCTCTCAATGAGAAAAGAATATTCTCTTCAACAAATAGTTCTGGAAAAAATGAACATTCATATGCAAAAGATTGAATGAAAGAGGACCCCTATCTCCATATACAAAAATAACTCAAACTGGATAAAAGACCTAAATATAAGAACCAGAACTTTAAAACTCCTAGAAGAAAAGGTAAGAAAACATCTTTAGGATCTCATATTAGGCAATGGTTTCTTAGATTTTAAATCGAAAGAACAAGGATCAAAAGAAAAAATAAATAAATGAGACTCCTTCAAAATTAAAGACTTTTGTGCATCTTTGTTATGAAAGTGAGAAAACAACCTACCTAAAGGAAGAAAATATCTGGAAACCACATATCTGATAAAGGTTTAAAATCCATAATATATTAAAAAAGTGATATGACTGCAAGTAAATAATGGCCAAAAAACCTAAAGAGACATATCTCTAAAGAGGATAAATAAATGAAAAAATGCTCAACATCACTAGCTATTAGGGAAATGGAAATCAAACCAAAATGACATATCATTTCTTACCCACTAGAATGGCTACTATTTAAAAAAATAGAAAACGTCAAGTGTTGGAAGGATGTGGAGAAATAGGAACACTCATTAATTGCTGGTGGGAATGTAAAATGGTTTAACCACTGTGGCAGACAGGAAGTTAGTACAGAATTACCATATGACCTGGCAGTCCTGCAACTAGCTATATATCCAGGAGAATTGAAAGCAGGTACTCAAAGAGATATTTGCACACTGATGTTCATAGTAGCATTATTAATAATTGCCAAAGGATGGAAGCAAACCAAGTGTATATGAACTTTTAAATGGATAAACAAAATGCGGTATATATATACAATGAAAGATTATTCAGCTGTTAAAAGGAATAAAGCCCTGGTACATGTGACAACATGGATGAACCTTGAGCATATTATGCTGAGTTGAATAAGCCAGACACAAAGGGACATATATTGTATGATCTCACTAATATGAACTAATTGTAATAAGCAAACACATAGAATATAAATCCAGAATATAAGTTACCAGGGGATTGACTGGGGTTGGGGAGTGGGGAGTTGATGCTTAATTTGTACAGAATTTCTCTTTAGTTTGATTGTAAAATTTGGAAACGAATAGTGGTGATGCTAGGACATTATTATGAATGCAATTAAAATCACTGAATTATATAGGTGAATGTGGTTAAAAGGGGAAACTTTAGGCCATATATGTTAGTAGAATAAAAAATGAAAGGGCATAGGATTGTATAACACAGTGAATTCTATTATAAACAATGGACTATTGTTAATAGTACCAGTGTAAGAATGTTCTTTCATGAATTATCCCAAATATATGACACTGGTACATGGTGTTAAAAATAGGGTGGTATATGGCAGAAAATATACCTAATTTAAACTATGGACGAAAGTTTATATTACTATTTTAATTACCTTTAATCAATTATAACAAAAGCAACCACTGTTAAAATATAGCATGATTACATAAAAATGCTATCACCAATTGTAGCAAATATTCCACATCAATGTAAGGCATTGATGGTAGGGCAGTGTATTAGTCAGCCAAAGGGGTGCTGATACAAAATACCAGAAATCAGTTGGTTTCCATAAAGGGTATTTATTTGGGGTAGAAGCCCACAGCCACTAGGCCATAAAGCATAAGTTTCCTCCCTCACCAAAGTCTGTTACCACGTGTTAGAGCAAGACAGCTGCCGACATTTGCCAGAGTTCAGGCTTCTTGGGTTCCTCTCTTCCCAGGGCTCCATTTCTCTCTTGGCTCAGCTCCTCTGGTTCCTCCACAAGGTCAGCTGTAGACTATGAGGCTCTCTAGGCTTTGCCTTTCTCCAGTAGGCTAGCTGTCGACTATCAGGCAAACAGCTTGTCTCTTCCTATGGCCTGCTCTCCTTCTTCGGGACCAAGCTCCTCCATGTGCTTGCTTCCCCAGGCCCTAACATTGAAACTCCAACATCAAAACTCCAACTCAAAACACTCCAACTCAGTCCTTTGCCATGTCTTTTATCTTTGAGACCCCACCCACCAAGGGACAGGACTCAACACCCTACTGACATGGCCCAATCAAATCCCTAATCATAACTTAACCATGGCCAGATGAATAGAATGATTACAAGCATAATCCAATATCTATTTTTGGAATTCATAACTATATCAAACTGCCAAACTGCTATAGGTGGTGTATAAGAATCCTGTATTTTATGCAAGATTGTTCTGTAAACCCACAACTTCTCTAATTAAAAAATTAACAATATATGAAATTGACCACATGAATCTGTGTCTATATCAAGAAATTCTCAATTGCTCCTGCCTTTCTTTACTTTTCTTATAACAATAGCACAGTTATTCAACTCTTGTGTCTGTACAGTAAGATTTAAAAACATTAAGCATATTGATAAAATAAAAAGTTTCAAGAAATTTAGGATCCCACATCTTTATTCAGCTATTCATGAACTTGGCAGCATCCACTCAGAAAATATAAGGAGCTAGACTGAGGTGTACAGGAAAAGCTGATATTGGACTAATGCAGAAGGAAGCAAGGTAATGTTTTGACTGGCTGACCTTAATTTTCCATTTTACATAAGGGGGTCTTACAAAGTGGGGAATAGATATACATTGATTAGCATGGTTTAATTGTCCATTCTGATAAGCTGTTTCTATTGAATGGAAACTAGTTTTATCACCAGGTGTTGTTTATCAGCAACTCTGTAGGGTGTCTTCCCATTTCTGCAAAATCCCTGCAGGTCAATTGTTTGTGTCCTCTGAAAAGTCTTCTCAGAACTAGGTCTTCTGAGGGGACTTTCAGAAGATGGCATCAGAGTAGGTAGGCAGGATTTGATTTTTTCACCAAAACAATGGAGGAAGGGCAAAAAGCTATACAAGGAAGCTAATTTGTGTATCTCAACAACAGAGCATAGTGACAAAAGAAAACATTTCATGGAATTTAGGATCTCACAGCTTTATTGTGCTGAGCATCATCCAGGAGGAAGAGGGACAGAAAGACAAAGAGGAAAAATAAAAACTGGAACACAGACAACTTCAAGGATATAGAATAAGTGGAAACAAATGTCAAAGAGGATCCTTAAAACAAAACTAAACTAAGTAAAAACCTAGAGTAGAAAGATAAACTAAACATCTGAATAAGTCCATCAAGATAAGCGGATGCCTAGACACCAGCAAAAAAATAGAAGCCATACTAAGAAACCTGAAGATATGGCACAGGCTAATGAACAACTGAAAAAAAACAGGAGGATCTGCAAAGCATGGAAAACTAAACAAGGATGTCCAAGCAAACACCTTGAATCAATTTAATGAAGTAAAGGAAGAGATAAAGGATTTTAAGAAGACACTGGGTGAACACACTGAAGAAACTGTAAACATATATAAAAAGAGAACAGATCTGATGGTGGTGAATGGCACAATGCAAGAAATCAAAAATACACTGAAAGCACATAACTGCAGATTTGATAAGGCAGAGGAAAGAATTAGCGATGTCAAAGAAATATCTGAAAACATACAGATATAAAAGATAGATAAAAAGATAGATAAAATTCAGCAAGGACACAAGGAATTGAATGACAATGTGAAACACACAAACCTATGCATTACAGTCTTCCTAGAAGGAGAAGAAAAGGGAAAGGGAGTAAAAGGAGTGTTGAAGGAAATAATGTCTGAAAATTTCCCAGCTTTTTTGAGGGACATTGATGTACATGTCCAGGAAGCTCAGAGCACTCCAAACAGTATAAATCCTAATAGGCTTACCATGAGACATATACTTATCACATTGTCAAATGCTCAATACCAAGAGAGAATACTGAAAGCAGCAAGAGATAAGAGATCCATCACATAAAATGGAAGCTCGATAAGATTAAGCACTGATTTCTCATTAGAAACCATGGAGGCAAGAAGGCAGTGGTATGACATAGTTAAAAGAAAAAAACTTCCCGCCAAGAATTCTGTATCCAACAAAATTATCATTCAAAATGAGGGAGAGTTCAAAATATTCACAGATAAACATAAATTCAAAGTGTTTGTCAATAACAAATCTGCCCTTCAAGAAATACTAAATGGAGTTTTGCAGGTTGAATGGAGAAAACAGGAGAGAGACAGTTGGAGGAGTAAAAAGGGTTGTAGTGTAGGAAGGGAGTTTATTAGTAAAAATAACTAAAAAGATAAAAAGAGAAATAAAAGCAAAATATGACATATATAACTTAAATAAAAATGGATAATCTAAGTACTGCATTAACAGTAATACCATTGAATATTATTAAAATCTCAAATCAAAAGACACAGATTGGCAAAATGGATAAGGAAAGATGACCCATGTATATGCTGTCTACAAGAAACTCACCTTATACCCAGGGATGCAAGGAGTTTGCAAGTGAATGGGTGGAAAATGATTTTACATGCAAACAATAACCAAAAAACCTGCAAGATTAGCTATGCAAACATCAGACAAAATAGATGTTAAAAGCAAAACTATCATAAGAGACAAAGAAGGACACTATATATTAATAAAAGGGGTAATCTGTCAAGAAGAAAGAAAAAACATAAACATTTATGTGACTAATCAGTGTGCCCCCAAAATACATGAGGCAAACATTGGAAAAACTAAGTGGATATATAGATGCCTCTAAAATTTAGTAGGGGACTTTAATACACCATTATCAACATTAGATAGAACATCTCAAAGAGGGTCAATAAAGAAACACAGTCTTTGAATAATACATTAGAGGCTCTAGAACTAATAGAAACATACAGAACACTACACTCAAATACAGCAGGACATACATTCTTCTCAAGAGTACATGGATCATTCTCTAGGATAGACCACATGATAGTTCACAGAACAAGTCTTAACTAATTCAGAAATATTTAAATTGTACAGAGTAGTTTCTCTGACCACAATGGAATGAAGCTGGAAATTAATAAGTGGCAGAGAAGCAGAACAGGCAGAAAGATTTGGAAGTTAAATAACACACTCCTAGACAATCAGCAGGACAATAGGAAATTGCAAAAGAAATCAGTAACTACCTTGAAACAAATGAAAAATAGCACACAAAATATCAAAACCTATGGGATACAGGGAAATCAGTGCTGAGAGGAAAATTTATAACCATAAATGCCGGTATTAAAAAAAGAAAGAGGAGCTAAAATAAAAGATTTACCTGCAGATCTGGAGGAACTAGAAAAATAACAACAAACTAAATCCAAATGAAACAGAAAGAAGGAAATAACAGGTTTGAGCAGAGATAAATGAAATTGACATAAATAAAATGCAAGAAAAAACTAACAAAATCAAAAGGTGGTTTTTTGAGAAGATTAATAAAATTGACAAACCCTCAACTAGATTAACAAAAAAAAAAAAAAAAGAGGGAAGATGGAATTAGATCAAATAAAAAGTGAGGTTGGGGATATCATCAATGGTCCAATAGAATTAAGAATATCTTAAGAGGATTTTGAAAAACTGTATGCCAACAAGATGAATATCTTAGATGATTTCTAGGACAAATTTCTAGAAACACACAAGCAGCCTAAAATGATGAAAGAAGAAATTGATGAACTCAGCAGACCAATCACAAGTAATGAGATTGAATTAGTCAAGATAAACCTCCCAACTAAGAAAAGACCAGAACTAGATGGTTCCACAGGTGAATTCTACCAATCACTCCAGGAAAAGAATGCCAATCCTGCTTAAATGCTTCCGAAAAAACAGAAGTGGGGGGAACATGGTCTAACTCATTCTATGATACCAACATCACTATAATACCAAAGCCAATTTAAAACACCACAAGAAAAGAAAACTACAGATCAATCTTTCTAGTGAACCTGGATGATAAATCCTCAGCAAAATACTTGCTAATTGTATTTATCAACACATCAAATGAATTATACACTATGATCAATTGGGTTTATCTTAGGTACACAAGGATGGTTCAACTTAAGAAAATCAATTAATGCAATACACCACATCAACAGGTCAAAAGAAAGAATCACATATTAATCCCTGTGGATGCAGAAAAAGTATTATAAAAAATAGAGCATCCTTTCTTGATAAAAAACACTTCAAAAGATAGGGATAGAAAGAAACTTCCTTAAAATGATAAATGAAAAACCTACAGCTAACATCATAGTCAATGCTGAAATGCAAATGGCTTTCCCTCTAAGACCTGGAACAATACAAGGCTGCCAAATGTTACTGCTCTTATTTAGCATTGTTTTAGAAGTACTGGCTCAAGCACTTAGGCAAGAAAAAGAAATAAAAGGCATACAAGTTGGAAAGGAAGAAGTAAAACTTTCACTATTTGCATATGACATGATCCTATACATAGAAAGCCCTGAAAAATCTACAACAAAGCTTCTAGAGCTGATAAACTAGTTCAGTAAAGTGGCATGATATAAAATCAACATGCAAAAATCAGTATCATTTCTGTAATAAGATCAACATGCAAAAAATCAGTATCATTTCTGTACACCAATAATAAGCAATCTGAAGAGGTAATTAAGAAAAAATTCCATTTATAGTAGCAACTAATAGAATCAAATATCTAGGATTAAACTTGACTAAAGATGTAAAGGACTTGTACACAGAAAAGTACAAAACATTGTTAAAGGAAATCAAAGAAGACCTAAATAAAATGGAAGAATGGTGTATGTTCATGGGTTGGATGAGTGGACATCATTAAGATGTCTGTCCTACCCTAATTGATTTACAGATTTAATGCAATCTCAATAAAAATTACAGCAGCTTTTTAAAACTGAATTTATAAAGCTAATTCTGAAATTTATTTGGAAGGACAAGGGTTCCTCAATCGCCAAAAACATATTGAAAAAGAAAAAACAAAATTGAAGGAATCACGCTACCTGACTTTAAAGCATACTACAAAGCTACAGTGGTCAAAACTGCATGGTATTGGCACATGAATAGATATACTAACCAATGAAATTGAATTGTGAGTTCTGATATAGATCACCACATAAACAGTCAACTGATACTCAACAAGGCCACCAAGCCCACTCAATTGGAACAGAATCACCTCTTCAACAAATGGTGCTTGGAGAACTGGATATCAACATCCAAAAGAATGAGAGAAGATCACCAACTCATTCCCTATACAAAAATTAACTCAAGCTAGATCAAAGTCCTAAATATAAGAGCCAAGACCATAATACTACTAGAAGATAACATACGGAAGTATCTATGAGCTCTTGTAGTAGGAAATGCTTTCATAAACATTACACCCAAAGTGCAAGCAATGAAAGATAAAAAAGATAAATGGGAACTCCTCAAAATTAAAAACTTTTGCTTTTCGAAGGAGTTTGTCAAGAAAGTGAAATGGCAACCTATTCAATGGGAGGAAATATTTGGTAACCATTTATCCGATAAGTGCCTAATATCCAGCACATATGAAGAAATCCTACACCTTGAAAATAAAAAGAAAAAAAAATTTTAATGGGTACTAGATTTGAATAGATATTTTTCCAAAGCAGAAATATAAATGGCTAAAAAGCACATGAAAAGATGCTCAATATCACTATCTATTAGGGAAGTGCAAATCAAAATTACAAAGAGATATCATCTTATACCTCTTAGACTGGAAGTTATTTAGAAAACACCAGAGAACTATAAGTAGGTGTTGGAGAGGATGTAGAGTAAAGGGAACACTCAATCACTGCTGCTGAGAATGTAGAATGGTTCAGCCATTGTGGGGGAACCATTGTTGTCCATTCCTCAGGAAACTAATTATAGAACTACCATATGATCCAGCAATCCTACTGCTAGATATATACCCACAAGTATTGAAAGCAGGGATATGAACAGTTATATGCACACCGATGTTCCTAAAGGCATTATTCACTATTGCCAAAAAGGAAGTAACCTAAGTGCCCATCAACATATGAATGGATAAGCAAATTGTGGTATGTACATATAATGGAATAATACTCAGCTATAAGAATGAAGCATTTACACACAATTTTGGGAAATTGGAATTGTTCTGCATGACATTACAATGATGGACACAGGCCATTATACATTTTGTCAAAATGTACAAAATTGTGCAATGCAAAGTGTAAACCATAATGTAAACTATAGACTATGGTTAGTAGGAATAATTCAATATGTGTTCATGAATGGTAACAAATGTACCACACTAATGAAAGATGTTGTTAATGGGGAAAAGTGTGGGAAGGGGAGGGAGTGGGGTATATGGAATACCCTGTATTTTTTATGTAATATTTATGTAATATTTTAAAGCTTCTTTAAAAATAATATTTTTTAAAAAGTACAAGCATTAAAATTTTTTTAAAAATCTAGCAAGACAATGGAAAAACTATTCTTAGAGTATTCTGCAAAATAAAAAATAAAGATTAATGAGATCTTATATTATCTAGTACAACAAATTAATAGAAAAACTCAAATGCCTAGGAAGGCCCACAAAACTATACCATGTCAGCTGCTTTGACATATTAAATGCTTTGTCACTCTGATCCAGTTGTGAAGAACTGTTGCCGCTTCAACAATACCAGAATTTCAACTTTGTTAAGTTAAGCATACAAACATCTTAAGTGTACTTTCCTTTGGGGGTACCGTTTAAGAGGCAGATGAAAGCTACTACATCAGCTTGCACATTCCAATCACTTTCCAGTATCACAAGAGAGATTTTTGCTTATATTATAGTAGTAGAGTATGCAACTGGTAAAATCAGAAGCTATGTCCAATATTACCATCCTTCTCTCTCCTGGATGATGCTCAGCACTCTTCTGGTCTGCAGATCCCCAAAGCAGCTCCCACTGATAGCTGCTTGCCCTCCTTCATTGTTTTTGTGAGAGAGTTGAGACCTGCCTACCTGCTACAATGCCATCTTCCCAGAAATCATCTTGATAGATTTTGATCTTAATCCTTTTCTACAAATGTTTCACGTCACCAACCAGAATCGTTCAATTGTCAATGTCTTTTAATCCAAAAATCTGTTCTCTTGGCGCTTGTAAATCATTAAATGTGGAATATGTGTGATGGAATAAACTAATGCAAAGCCTTGTGCATTTTTCATATGCAAATCCCTCATTGCTGTAAATCGTTCTGTTTCTGCATGCACTGTTATGCATCTACTTCAGATTGTTTTCTATAAAAATCCAGTGTAGGATCATATTTTCAACAAAAAATCCTTAAACAAACTGCACTGTCAGAGCAGATTTTCCAATGCCTTTGGAGTGAAGAACGAATAGCTTATAATATATGCTCACATAGTGTGAAGTTGTCAAAATCTAGTACCTCTCACACTTTCACTGTGTCCCCACAGCCAGCATCTCTTTGTGCCTCACCCTCCTTCACGGTTGCCTCTTGCAGTACTATGGCTGTACTGCTGCTACCTGCACAGCTCCAGCTGTTTATACTCCTGACTCTTTGTGAAGTATCAGTAGTAATTTTTTCCCAAGTAAATATAATTGGTGGAAATAGAAAGCAAAGAGATTTTGAGTGCATATAGTTGAGAGCATGGGTTGCTTTATGGACAGTGAAAAGCTGATAATATCAAAGAATAAGTAATTATGAAAAGAGAAAATTATTGGAGAAATGTTAGTTGCTGAAAGATGATTAAAGTTGACGATTTAGGGAGGAATATATATTGGTAATGAAAATTCTTGAATAAGGTCAGTAATAGGTGGCTAGAAGCAAAGAAATAATGGAAAAGAAATTGTAAGACTAATTTTGTGAGAAGATTATGAGAAAAGTTGTATTGTAGTTAGCAGTAGTGAACTAGCTCCTAAGGTCTTCAATACGCTCCTCTAAGTGAGGGCTGTAAGAAAGGTTACATCAGAGGGGATGGACGTGGCTCAAATGGTTGTGTGTTCCTCTCCCATATGGAGGGACCTGGGTTTGATCCCTAGGCCCTGCCAGTGGAGGAAAAAAAAAAAAGGCTACATCATCATATGCCATGAATTTCAAAGGGCCTTTCCATGAGTTTCCTTTTTATATTTTTAAGGCATATATTTAATTAATATTTGGCCCTCTCTGATTTTATTCCTTATACAGAGAAGAAAAGCAGAAATTGCTATTCTTATACACAAAGAGATTATCAACATTTAGAGACAGAGCAATGCCTATGTGGAAAAAAAGGAAATGAGAATCAATGTCTACACTGTTATTACTTTGACTTAAACATAATGCCAGAGCATTCGATTCTGAAAAAGATTTACTAGATCATTTTTTTATATAGTAATTAGAGCTAAAGAGGAGTTGCTATTTGCTATTAAGTCTGAATCTTAAACCTTTTGATTTCGTCTTTCCTGCCAGGTGTATAACATATGAACTTGGAGCAATGTGTAAAAGTTCTGCATGTGAGAATTTACAATAAGGTAGATAGGGTGGCAAAATTAGAAAGATGAAAAAGAGAGAAAGTAAGAAGGAGAAAGAGAGTGATTGAGAGAATTTATCTTACAGATCCAGAAATATAAAAAGAAAGAAGAATAAGTGATTTTAGCTTAGGCAAATTCTGTACTCCAGGCAATTAAATTAACAACTTCTCCTCCTAAGGCTCAAGCTAGATGTGAAAGTGTAGAAATCAGCAGAGACAGGCCCTTATAGGCCCATAAAAAAATGGCAGCAGATGTTAAGAATTAGTTTGTATATTATAATGAAAAAAGTAGAAACTATTCAAATTGTATACTCAAATAACGGTTAATTAATAAAATTTAATATTATGCCACCATGCAGTAAGATGACTCAAGATTAATTATTTAATGCCAGAAACTTTGTCTTTTTCCCATTTTTTACCTCCATAATCAAAAATCAATCTCATTTGGCTTCTAATCTGTCCTTTCAGAACATCTCAACCTCCATCCCTCTCATTTAAGCTATGGTCATCTCTTGTGTAGATCAACCAGGTCTTAATTGGTCTCCTTGAATTTCCTCTTCCTTCTCCAATCCAGTATCCATATTTCAACATGGGTACTTTTTCTAAAATCAACCTTGAACATTTGACTCCATTTTTGTACAAGTTAAATGTAAAACTTTCTGAAATCCCTTCATTCCTCTTAGGATTTTATCCACATTCCTAAACATAGTTTCAAAGGTCTCTAACTCCATATCTGGGCTTAGCTGCCAGTCACTTTTTCTACATTGATGGGATTTCAGGTTTTTCTACATGTTACTTGCTTTCTCTTGAGTCAAGTACAATGTTCAGCTTTTTCCCCAGTCCTCATCCTTATGCATAGATAGCAACTTTTAATCCTCAAGGTCCTTTCTATCTCTGGAAAGTTTTCCTTATCTCTCCATGGCCTGTTTATAGTGATGGGGGGGGGGTGTCACGTCATTCTCTGTTAAATCTATCCCAGCACTTACTGCAATATTACCTGGTTTGCTCTGAGTTGAAGAAAATTCTGGTAATTTAAATTTTCTTTACTTCTCAATATCTTTTTAAAAATATAACTATTATCTGATGGACATTATATACAATAAAACTGAAAACACTTGTAAAATAATGCAGGTGGATGTCATAGAGATCATTAAGTGTTCATAATTGTGACAAAGCAAATAGGAATAGGAAATGAGAAAGCCATCAGATGTGGAATCTAATAAACTGGAGTCTCACATCTACATCTACTCTTTAATAGACTTTTATGATATTTTGTGTATGACTTTCAAATTTTTCCTCTGTAAAGAAGATAATAATGCTTACATTTCTGAATTATTAGTGTATTCAATTAAATAATATTTGAAATAGAAACACTGCTCAGCATATATATCCATCCCTTTAAAAAGTTATGCAATATGTTGTTTATATTGAAAAACTCTCAAGGAACTCACAGACAACTACAGACAAGTACTGTAACCAAAGACTGGCAAGTTTAGGATAGATAATGAGTATAATGGCTCAAGATGACAAAGTTAGTGATAGTCTAATTATTGAGCATGTGCAGATTGAGTACCTGCCTCATCACAGAATATATGTAAGAAAATGGCAGCCTTAACATGAGATGGGTATGATTTTTAGTATTGTAATGAGGTATAGGTCATTTATAGGTTAAGGTTTAAGCTTCTATGCAGGTGAGGGAGGTCACTTTTGCACAGAACTAGCTTTGTTTAGTAAGATAGCTTGGGAATTGGGGTGGTTTAGTTCTGGGCTAACTCAGGTTCCTTCATTAATAAACATCAAGGGGCTGTCTACATTACCGCAAGACTTCAGAGATGTAAAATAAGCTCAGGGGATACAAACAGTGCCAGTCACGAATCACCATGGGACTTTTATAGTAACAAGGTAAAAATTATATAGTTATACAATCATTATTAAAGATCAAGGCATATGGGTTACAGTTCGGTGAGTTTTGATAGTTTCAGATATTTACTTTTGGCTATTCCACAATGTACTAGAAAGTAAAACAGTACCTATATAATGATTCAGTAACTATCGTCATTTGTTAACTCTTAAGTTTTGGTTACATTATGAGTCACAATTTATAAAATTAAAATTTCAGTCTGTTTTTCTTATGAATTCAGTAGTTGAATAAGATATTACTTGAAAATATAAATCAATTTATTCAATAATTCAAAACAAATTTTAGATATTTAGAGTACCAGGATATTTAGAGTACCAGTACATGTTATTTTGTGTATTTTGTTATTTTCTATTTTAAAAAAAAAAAGAGACTACATTGAATTTGGACTCCAAATGTTCCAAATTCAATGTATTCAAATTAGAAAGGGAGGATCATATACAGGAATTTACAATGATGGTTTCAACAGAGAGATAAAAGTGATCCATGAATTGGTCTGGCAAACTTTTCTCTTAATTTATAATTTTAAAGTATTCAAATAAAAATATTGTTCTTCCTCTCCAAGTGTCATCATCAAATCTGACCTATCACAGTAAATAGCAATACCATTTACCTAGTCATTTGATGCCAAAATTCAGGAGTAATTCTTGATTGGTTTCTATAAAATACTTCCCATACTTGCTAAATCAGTGATTCCTAAGTTTCTCAATATATCCTAAGTTTAGTCACTTCTGCAATTGACCTGAAATACAGCAAAAAAAATTTTTGACTGATCTTCCTGCCTCACATTTTATACCTCAAAGGCAATTCCACACTGAAGCTTGAATTTTAAAAAAACATGTAAATCATATTACATCAAATCCCCATTCAAAACCCTCCATTGGTTTTCCATCAGCTTAAAGTAAAATTCAGTCCCCTTCATATATACCTCTGACCTCTCTTCTCATCCTTTTCCCTTATTCTGTCTTGCAGAAACACAGTGTTTCTTTCAGTTCCTTGCATAATCCAAGTTCAATCCTAATCAAGGTCTTTTCACTTTCCGTTTCTTTTTTTTTCTGATATACACTCCCAGACTTCTCACTTTATTAAGAATTCTGCTTGACTCTCACTTTTCATAGGATTTCCTGCCCACACTATCAAGAGTAGTGTTCTTACTTTGAATCTCTAAATTTATATTTGCTATATTTTTCTCAAAAGCCATTATCACTATCTGAATCTATATTATATAATATTTTACCTGTTAATTTTCAGTCTATCTATTAGAAAATATATTTTATGAAAGCAATGGCAAATTTTTTTATAAAGAAGAGATTAAAAATGCTTATTGAATGAATTAATGCATAAATAAAACCTGATGATAACTGTTTATACAAGTAGATGATGTAAATCAACTCAAAATTAAAGACTAATAAATTTTGTGTTGTTTTTGCATAAATTGTTACCAAATAAACTGATGGGAGAAAATAAAAGTAGTCACATTGATGTGCTTAAATGCTTATAAAAACAAAGAATGACTGAAATTATTTGAAAATTATATTTCTGGTTTTGTTTCAAAATGTAAATATTTAAACATAATTTCTGGCTTTTTATTGTTGCTGTGTAAGATATAGTATAAGTTGGTGGAATGTTGTGACATTATCCAGAGTAGTGATCTGTGTGTATTTTGAACACTTTTGCCATATGTAATTTTGCAGAGCAAAATTATGAAATTTGTAGTAAAAGTTAAACATTCTGACAGTGCACCTAAACTTTGGCACCAAGTGTACTACTACAGTGAGAAAATTTAAAATCTTTCTGATAAACATTGTGGGATATTTTAGTGTCATTTCCATTTATGAATAATTTAAAACTATCAAAGATCTTTTTTTAAAAACTTCAACTAAGTTGAAAATAGTTAAATAACCATGTACTGAAATTTTTCTGATAATACTATTTTTTATTAAGGAACCTCAGGGAAAGAGTTTAGTAATGATTTCAATGAATGCAGGGTCCATTTAGATCATACATCTTTATTCAGTGAAGGCAGAAAAGTAAGAATTTTCATAAGTCCTATTTTATACAGAATATTTTCCATAGAAAATCATCGTGCATTATTTAGCCTTTCTTCTTCAAAAGGAGTTTATGGCAGCTAGGATACAATGAGATGTGAAGGGGCCCCGAGTGATCTGCAGAGGGTTTTGGAATTTTTGTCAATAGGGCAAGGCAATATATCAACTGGCTTGGGCAAAAATGGCGCTATGTTTTGAGAAATGACTAGTACTTCTACTGCACTGCAATATTTTCCTGACTGTGACTTGTCAAGCCATTTAACTGTACTCACTTGCCTCCAATTCACAATTCTATTATTTGAGATTCAAAAACAACACATTAGCTGCTTATGTTTTCATGGAGATAATGGCCACAGTAAAAGCAACACAGTTCTCATCATAATCACCATAAATATATAAAGGGTCTACCCTACTTCTGAAGTTTTTTCCAGCCTGTCAGAAGCTTATAAAAGTTCTACATTGTTTGAAATAAAATTGTGAAAATAGCTTAGTTCCAGCTTTGCAGTAAAATCTTGACACAATGATTATCTGCTAGTGTTTATATAATCTTTAGCATTCTATAATATATACGAATTTTTGAAGATTACAGCAGTAAATTTACAATGTTTTATTCTGACAATATATTTTTATAGATTTTGATATGTTTTTCAAATTACAGTATTATAATATTTTGTATTATTCAGGTGGCCATGTTCAATTCAATGCTTAAATTAAACACCATAAGATAACGTGCATTTCTAACATTTTTCTACTACTTAATGGTTTCATACCTCATAAATGTATCTTATTTCTAAATGTGTATATTTGTTTTGTTTTTTTTAAAGATTTTTTTATTTTATTACATATCTCCCCTTCCCCCCGCTGCTGCGACGCGCTGAGAGTGGTCACAGCGCAGGCGCGGCTTTCCCCGCTTGTGGGCGGTCTCTGCGTCCGTTCACGGCCGGCGCTTGCTTCAGTTCGCGGGTGGCTGGCTGCGCTCCATCCGCGGGCGACCTGCCCTGCCCGTGGCGGCTCTTGCTTTGTCCGTGGCAGCTTCTTGCCCTGCCCACGGCGGCTCCGGCCCACCCATGGCGGCTTGCCATTCCCAAGGCAGTCTGCCTGCTAGGAGAGCTATCCGGAATCGAACCCGGGGCCTCCCATGTGGTATGCCGGCGCCCTATCCACTGGGCTATTGAGCCGGCCCCTAAATGTGTATATTTGTAAGGAGATTATATTGGAATTTTTTTCCTAAACTATATTGAAACACTAAAATGGTCTTATTAATATCCATTTTTTTTTCTAAAACTTTATTGAATTCCAATTATATCTTGATAAAATTGTCAAAGGGGGAAGGTATAAATATGAATAATACAATTTTCTATGAGAAACATTGAAAACACTTTTTATGTTGTTTTGAAAGGCATTTATAGATACATTAGATTTTATCTGCAACATAAACCAGAGTCTGAGGTTTTTGATTTACAGTTAAAGGGACAAACTTTAAACCAGATTGCTTAGGTTCAAGTCCTTACTCCATCACTGCTGTCTGAGAGGTTTTCAATACATTTCTTAACCTCTCCATCACTTAGATTCTTTATCCAAAAAATAGGAAAATTGTAACACTCACATAATAGGAATATTGTGAGAATAAAATGAGTTGTGCTTAGAATTTTGCCTGGTAAGTAGCATGCATTAGTATTATTTAGGAAAGATTACAATTGCATTTTATGGATAAAAATTATAATTATGTAATTTTGAAAATTATAAATTTTCTAAAGCCAATAATTACTACATTGCTATGAAAATATTAAAATCCACATCCCATTTCATTTATGTAAAATCAATTTTAATAGGAGAAAGTTTTTCATGTATTTAATGAGCCACTGACATTGGCAATTCATTTCTATGACTTACTATATTAGTGATTTTTCCATATTATTGACATTAAGATTTTTGTTTTAAGACTTCCGGGAATGAGCCTCTCTGGAACCAAAGTAATACTAGCAACTTAACTAAGAAAGACTTTAACCAAAAGGGGGATAAAATAAAGACAAATGAGTTTATATGGTTAAGAGAATTTAAAGTAAGTCCAGAGGTCTTTCCAGAGGTTACTCTTATGCATGTCTCAGCAGGATCTCTTTGACTGCCAAAGTAGATACTACCTCAAAAGGCAGGACTCCTGAGGGCACTGGAGACATCCAAACACTATAGTCAGGGCAGATAGCTCAGGAGTTTGGTGCCTTGCCAGTGGGCCCTACTTTGGAATTTACGCTCCCCAGTGTGACAGAATTGGACTCTTTTGGAGTTTCCCTACACATGGCTCTTCTGACCCTTCTATTTAAATCTATAATTAGTATTAGATTATATAGGTGTACATCCAAGAAACTTAAATCTTTGAGTTGTCCATGTGCCAGCTGGGCCCTGACTCTCAATGGAGTTGCATTACCTATTCTCCAGTTAATTGGAGTCACTCAGGACAGCTAACAAGGAGATGATGATGGACAATGACCATTCCAAGGAACTGAGAGAGTCTACAACTGCAAGCGAGTCCCATCCATCTGCCCTATGGGATCAAAGCCCCCTCTCAATTAGAGTTGGAGTGGGCATCACCATCCCAGAATCCTCAGGATTGGGGACTGAACTATGGACCAAAGTAGAATTACTGGTATTCTACTATCGACTTATTGTGATTTTAGCAATTGAAGAAATTATATCATTGATGTAGAGGCAGTGGCCACTGGAGGTTCTGAGGGCAGAGCAAGGGAAAAACATGTCTAATATGGGGGCATTTTCGGGACTTGGGAATTATTCTGAATGACATTGCAACTACAAATACAGGCCATAACATATCATGCCAAAACCTACAAAATTGTGCGGGAGAGAGTATAAACTAAAATATAAACTATAATCCATGCTTAGTGGCAATGCTCTAAAATGTGTTCATCAATTGTAATGAATGTACCACACTAATGAAGGATGTTGTTAATGTAGGAAAATGTGAGAGTAGTAGGAAGTGGGGCATATGGGAATTCTCTTCATTTTTTATGTAACATTTATGTAATCTAAGTATCTGTTAAAAGTATATTTTAAAAAATAATAGCAGAGTATATGATAAGTATCATTATATACAATCATTATTGGAGAACAGGGAAGAACTAAGAAGAATTCTCAAATGAGAGAGCATCAGGTTTGTGTTGAATTAAAAATTGATTAATTGCTTCAGGTTTTACATCAAATATATGTCTTTTCATGTTATGTGTCTACAACTTTCTAATGAATGACTTTGCACAAGATCTTTAACTTCTCTAATTCTTATTTCTCCCATCTGAAAAATGAGACTAACAAACGCGTGTTCCTCATGGATTTTAAATTAATCTAGGTGTCTTTTTCAGCAATACATTCATAATTGAACATCTAAACAAGTATGAGTATATTTATTTCAACATTACTTATAACAGCAAAGAGTGAAAATGGATATCTAAACTTCAGTAGGTGAATAAATATGAAAAAAATTTTTAGTGATTAGACATATATGTACTAGCTTTGTAAAATCACAAGACATATTTTAGAGTAAATGCAAGTCACAACCAATCTAAGCAAAATTACCATTTATATTAAAAACACATACTTGAGAATATAAGTTTTTATGTAGATAATGAAAAAGACAAGTTTTAGAATGATATTATAAATCTATAAACATTTATTATATCAGAGAAGGGAATGGGAAAAGGTAGGTACAAAAGGGAATCTTCAACCTATTTTCTTGTTTGCCATTGTTGCAATGAAAAGGAGTTATAAAAACAGTAGGTTCAGAGCTTGCTTCAGCAGCACAAATACTAAAATTGGAAGGATACAGAGAAGATTAGTATGACCCTTGTGAATGACACATAATTTGTGAAGCAACCCATACATTTTTGTGGCTGAAAAGGGTAGTCTAGGGATGTAAATGTAAATTGAAAGAAAGCTAGAGAATAATCTAGGGAATGAATAACATAGTGAACCCAGAAGTAGGAGAAGTAGGTGAGAATTGTGATTAATTGTACAAATACAAAATGTCCTTCTTTGAACTAGAACAAATGTGAATCACTATTGCAAGGTGGTAAGAATGTAGAGAAGCATGGGAAAAATACAACTAATGTAACCTATGGACTATAGTTCACAGCAAATTTGTAGTATTCTTGCATCGGTGCCAAAGATGTACTCTGTTAATAATAGGGAGTATGGGAAAAATAAACCAAATGTAGGCTGTAGACCACAGTTAGTGGTAATAGTCTGATGATATTATCTCATAATCTGTAACAAATGTTCCACAACAATGCAATGTGCTGGTGGAGGGTGTTGTATGGGAATTCCACATACATGCATGACGGTTTGGTATATTTAAAACTTCTCTAACAAGAATATATTTTTTAAAACACAGGCTTAAAGGTAAAAAAAAAATATGGGGCTTGAAAATTATATTTTCAAAATGGAACAGGATCTGAATTGAGTCAGTCTGAAACCACTATCTGTGTATATAAACATATACACTTTTTTTTTTAGGAGGTACCAACGATTGAACCCAAGACCTCATACTTAGGAAGCAGGCGCTCAACCACTTGAGCTACATCTGCTCCTCAACAAATACACTTTTGAATGGGAAAGAAAATTACAAAAACCCAGTGTTTTCTAAAGGTGTAAAATAGTAATATTTAGAAATTTTAATTATATTAAAGTTTTCATTTTATTTTATTGAATATAGTATTGATTACTTCAGTCAGATGAAGCCATTGCCTTTTAGAAAATCAAGATTTTTAAAAGATAGAATGAAAATAGATAAGAAAAGGCAGTGTGCAGATGTTTATTCTTATAATAGAAAGCCCTTGAAGCCCATTCAGGGTCAGTAATTGTGAAAAAAATTATGTGTTGATTTTGTTTTGTTTTAAAATCAAAAGGCAAAGCTTTCAAGGAACAGTGCATGAAGTTTCATTCTTAACTAACAGTGAAAAATTATAAGAACTTCCATTTCCAGACTATGGTGACTTCATAATCTGAAAAACTATGCATGTGTATACGCATATGTACATACAGATATTCAATAATCCCTTTGAAAATGTCCTCCTGAGCTAACAAGAAGGGAGATTTTTATAAGACTGAATATTCTTTTAGGGATGGTCTTGTCTACTTCCCAATAAGAGCTGTCTGAATTTTCATACTATGTTGGAAGGCTATAAATAGGGCTTAAAATAAACTTTTTTTAAGTTAAATATTCAACTCTGTAAAGTTAAAATGTCTATGGAAACTATTTAAACAATAGGTATGCAGTATATAAACTCCAAAATAGAAGAGGTAGAAAATAAAAGAATATAAAGGGGGAGAAAAAAAGAAGAGAAATGTGACTCAGTCCAAAAATATTTGAAAGAAATGAGGAAATAAAGAAGAAAAATTCTGAAAAAATAGGAAATACCAATTACATAAAAAATAATCAGAAATAATTTAATTGAAAAAATTTCCAATAAATGATAAAAATTATCAGTACAGATTTGTAAAATAAACACTAATGTTTATTTGAAGAACAGTAAAGTTTGGATGTGTTTTTCCTTGAGTGAAAAAATAAGTGATGAATATACTTACATAAAATCAACCAGGGGGCCAGCTCGATAGCCCAGTGGATAGGGCACCGGCATACCACATGGGAGGCCCCGGGTTCGGTTCCCGGGGACCTCTCCTAGTGGGCAGGCCGCCTTGAGAATGGTAAGCCGCCATGGGCGGGCCAGAGCCACCATGGGCAGGGCAAAAAGCTGCCACGGACAGGGCAAAAGCCGCCATGGGCAGGGCAGGTCGCCCATGAATGGAGCGCAGCCAGCCACCCGCGAACTGAAAGCTGGCTGTGAATGGAAGCAGAAGCCGCCCACAAGCGGGGAAAGCTGCGCCTGCGCAGTGACCAGTCTCGGCGCGTCGCCGCAGCGGTGGGGAAGGGGATATATGTAATAAAAATAAATAAATCGTTAAAAAAATAAAAATAAAAAAAATAAAATCAACCAAACTGGTATATCTATATCTGTGGTACACGAATTAGATTTTACTACCAATAGTAAAATAAATAGAGTAAATACATAAAAATGCATTTCAACAATAGTGAAATATGAAATTTTTAAACTTGTATACAATTATTCTCTCATACAGATATCTGTCTTCTGAGGTGGTGGTGAATTTCCCTGCCCACAAATCTTCCCACTGATAACAACTATAAACTCTACTCAGAACACAAAAAAGACCACCTTAAAATATTGAAGAGTAAACAAAAGCAGGCATATTGGGAAGGACTGTCAAAATACAGTGAAGAACTGGCACAGAATTTAATTTCGTTTTCTGTGCTTAGCCATAGCACAGAACACAGTCATGGAGCAGTCCAGCACATGCAGCTGGCTTTCTGAAGGCTGGAAGCAATTGCGCTGGCTTTCTGAAGGCTGGAAGATCCAGAATGCACAGGCAACTTCAAGTGACCACCAGAGAGTGAAAGGGAAATTCCAGGAAAAGACAACCATGAAAGGGAGACACTAATTTTACGTATGAATCCCACACAAGCCTCAGCCTGTTCCCCCAACCACAAATGCATGGGAAAGACTCTAACTGGTGCAACAAAGACTTAAACTGGGTTAGAACCTTCACTCACAGGAAGTTAATTGTGGGCTAAAACAAAACCATCTTCACTACCTAGAAGCTCGAATCGACACAATATAATATTCACAATGTACTTATTTCATGATTCTATTAATATTAAATTCTAGTGAAGGCAAACTAAACTTTAGTAACAGAAATGATATCAGTGTTTGCCTGGGGACAGAAATAAAGAGAGAAATTAAGTGCAAAGGGGCATGAGGAAACTTCTAGTGCTAATGGAAAGATTCAGTACCTTGGCTGGGATAATGGTATCTATTGACAATAAGTTACTGAATTGTAAACTAATTTATTGATATATTATCTACCTAAAATGAACTGCTCATGTATCATAATTTAATTTTGTGCAGTTCATTTTACGTAGTTAATACTTCAATAAATTAGTTTATAATTCATAATATATTGTCAAAAGATATAAATTAAATGAAAAAAAACAAGAATTAAAAAGAAAGCAAGTTTTCTAACAATTACAAAGTCGTAATATATATTATAATGCAAACTAGTGATGTTGTATGTTGGAATGATAACACAAATTAAACAAAATTTGTGGAATACATCTAAATCCATATTCAATAGGAGATGTGTTTACATTTTAAAAAATAAACAGATTGAAAATTAATAAAGCATTAGATTTAATAAATTACAATTAAGCATTATAACAAACAAATTGAATAGAGGAGAAAATAAAGATCGGAATGGAAATAAATGAAGAGAAAGAAAAACCTGTGATAGAATCCACACACTAAAATATAGATTCCAACAAAAGCTTGATTAAATTGTTAAACTTTGCCAAGATTGTTCAAGACAAAAAGAGAGAAGACACAAAATACAATATGAGGCATGGGAAGGGGACATTTTACAGATATTGCAGAATATTACCAGGTTAATAAAAGTAGGAACTTCTTGGATCTAAAACATAAAAAAAATTATAAAATTTTAGTAGTGTTCATCTTTCTAAAACTTATTGAAGAAGAAATAGAAAATCTGAAGAGCATTATGGTAAAAGAAAATATTTCAAACTGAATTAGTTTAGAAGAGTTTTACAAAATAGACAAGGATAAAATAATTTGTTTCTTAAAATCTTTTACAGAAAAAAAGGAAAAAGGGGGGAAGCACTGCCTTACACATGAATTTAGTTTAACTTTAAGCCAAAATAAAAAAAGCTTATTAAAAAAAATAAATTTATAGGCAAATTTTACTCACTAGCTTAAATTATAGAAATTGCCACCCAAAATATTGGTATAGAATTTGGATTTAATGTCAGACTCTTTATTAAATTAATTTACCACAGCAACAGATCAATGGAGAAAAATCATATAATGACAAATGTTTAAAAGAGAAAATCATGTGACCATACAAATAATGCTTTTAGTAATATTCATTACCCATTTTATTATTAAAATTTTAAAGGGACTCCTACTTCTAGCAAAGCAAAAAGAATAGTTGGTATCATATATATGTATATATATTATTTATTTATATAAAATAGCATTGAATTAATGATTGCTTTTAAAATAAAAGACAGGAAAGATTGCTCACTGTCATCACCTTTATTCATACACATTTTTTTTTACACTGGAGAACCGTGGAGTTCTTAGAAAATATAGTAAGACAAAGGTAGGTAGATAGATAAATTGAAAGACATAAAGATAGATTATATCAGAAATAAAGAAAACATAATCTACCATTTTCCACAGATTTGTGGTTCTCTATGTAGAAAACCTCCCTTTTTGATATTAAAATATCATAATATAGTTAAGTCATTTGTTGCATACCAAATCCATGTAAAAACATAAATGGCATTTTTGAACATCAATAGTAGAGATATGGGAAAACAAAATATCTTTGATTGCAAAGAAAAAGTAAGTACTTAGAAATAATCCAATAAAAAGTGCAAGCCCCTTATGTGAAAAATTTAAAAGAATGGAAGAGTTGGAGGTAGATATTTTCTAACTGTGGAGGTAAATATTTTCAGTACTTATGCACTATGACCTTGGATAGGAACAATCAATACTGTAGATATATAATTCTTTATAAATTGAATTAAAAATTAAATGTAATTTCAATAATAACTTCTACATTTTTTGTCAAATTTGATCAGTGGATTTGTATGCATGCCAGTGAAAAAAGATCACAATTTTTCAAACACTCCCAAAGAACATTTTCTTTCTCTAATCTGAAAACCATGTATTTAGATGATAATCTGTGATACAATTTCCTTTATTATTAAATTGAGTATCAGTTTTCTAATTTGATAATAATTATTAAATCCTTGTATGAGTTATCTACTCTTACATAACAATTGCTTCAAAATGTATCATTTAAAACAAACCTTTATCTCACAGTCTCTGCTGTGGGTCAGCAATCTTGAGGAGACTTGGCTAGGTGCCTCTAGCTCAGAGTCCCTCTGGAGGCTATAATCTTTGGCTACAGCTACAATCTCTGAAATCATACTGGGTCTGAAAGATCTGCTCTCAATCTCACTCATATATTGTAGACAAAGAAAGCAAGCAGGTGAGAAAGTGCCTGACTATGTTTCAGACATTACTTGCCATATCAGCATCTTCATAAGGCTGCTCACGAAATATTTTCCCCCAGAGCAAGTGATACAAAAGAGACAAAGAAAGCAAGCAGGTGAGAAAGTGCCTGACTATGTTTCAGGTCTGCTAAGAGAAATACCACACAAAACAAAAGAAATTCATTGTCTCAGAGTTTCAGAGGTTGGAAATCTTGCTTCCTCCTGGAGTTGGTAGAATTCTGGCTGGTCAGCAATCTTTGGGTTCCTTGGCTTTCCTGTAACATGGCATTGGCTTTTCCTTTTTCTTGATTCCATTGACTTCAAGCTTCTTGCTCCTCCATTTGACTTATTCTTCATAAAGCCTTCAGAACTAGGATCCAGACCCAACCTCATACAGTTGGGTTACACCTTAACACATTTAAAAGATCTTATTTATAGCGGGTTCACATGCACAAGAATGGGATTAAGGACATGTTTTTTTTCTGAGGTACATAATTCATCTACAGCAGTCTGCCCTTTAGACCTCAAATGCAAATTACATTCATATGATCACTGCATCCCAAAAGCTTTATGTCATTTCAGTGACAATGCTAAATCCAACTTTGCATCAAAATCAATTTGGGTATGATACATCCTGGGACAAAATTCCTCTCTGTGTGAAGAAAGACATCTGTGGTTTGCTGCTTTGTCTTCCAAGCCAGCTGGAGCAGCAGCCGCATCTTTTCTAAGTGCTTGCTCTCCCAAAATACCAGCATGTAGGCCCCACCCTCTTTAAGCATTGGAATGGTGGCTTCTGCAGGGTTGGGGTGGAGTCACTCTCGAACATTTGGGTTCAACGCCCTGCCCCACCAAGCAGTATGGCAGATCGTCTGCTTCCTCCAAGGACAGGGGTGGATTCTCCCTTTCCACACACAAGGAGATCTCTTTGGTCAGCCTCCATGGTTCTGCCCTTAAAGTCATTCTTTCTTCAAATAATTCCTTCTCTTTCCCTTTCAGATGGTGCCTCTATTCATACAAATCTGGCAAACACCTTGTTGGCTTTGTGTGTGGTTCAAGGGCTTACAAAATAATTAGACAAAAGAACTTTCCATAGGTCCTCCCTGAATAACTGTATTTCCAATCCTGACTTCCTCTGGGATGTCTGACTCGATTCAAGTTCAGCCATGCCCTGTTTAGCAAACAGTTGTTCAAATAACTCTCACTTGGAACCCTGCCATCTGGGGACTCATTGCCAGAAAGTTTAGAGAGATCCCTGATATACCTGATGTCTAGTAACTTGAGGTAATATAGAGCATTGGGTAGGACATTGCAAGGAGCACTGAGATTTAAAAGTTCTTTGTCTTCAACTATACTCTGGCTGCACACACACACACATTGTCTCTTCTGTTTCTGTTCGCTTAATTTATTCTCTTAAATTAAATTCCTAAGTTTGAAACAAATATTCACTAAATGCCTAGGAAGTGCAGAGACCCAAAGTGGAATGAGCTATCATCCTTGAAACCAAAGAGTTTACTAACTGTTAGGTAAAAATACTTTGGTGATTGAAAAGGTAGATATATATGCAAGTTAATGGACAGGAAATGTTAAACTCATCCTTAGAATCCAAGAAATAAAGGAGTTTGGGAAGGTTCAGGGCTTACTTTTTAGTTGAAAAAATAAACTGAATTGTTTTTGAGAGTTGAGTAGGAATTTACAAAACTAGAAAGTTGAGTAGGAAAAAAGCCCAATTATGGCAGATAGAAATAATAATTTTACCCAGGGACACACAATTTGTTTCCTGTTATTAGAAAGTAGTTTACTTTTTCCTAACATTCTTATTCTTCCTTTAAATGTTAGCTTCAATTAAAGTCTGCAAAGTAGATGCCATTATGATACTATTAAAAATGTGAATCATAGATACTACTATATAAGCTGCAAGCGAAAGAGAATCTGTGGTATTTGATTAAAAATAGACTACATTTCACTGATACATGCAAAATTTGATCCTCCTTTTCACATCATTTCTTAAATACTACTATTATCTAAATATTTTAAAAATAATTCTCTCTAATGTTCTAAAAATATAAATATATAGTAAGACATTTCTATTTCCTACCTGTTTTAACAAATGATTTTAAGTTATCTTCAGTAATCTCACAATCTTAAAAACTTTAGCTGAAGCTTCATCACAACATCTAATCCTTCCATCTTGCTTATTCATTTATTCCTATTATACTAGTGCTGTGACATCATTTTTAAATTTTTAACTTTGAAATTTTCACCTTCTGGTAAGTTATCAATGACCTTTCCCTTCAATTCTACCCAACAGAATCTTAAGGATTCATAACTGTAATTATTTTCTTGTCATTTACCTCAGATGATTTGCTCCCTTTGCTTCAGGACAACTGACCTAAATCACAAACAAACCATAGAACATTTCTGTGCTCTTTCTTTCCAATTCCAGGAAGGATATTGAACACTTCTGAGAATTTAACTGACATTCACAGACAAGTGGCACCACAAATTTATGCTCTTCAATTCAAAATGAGCTCTCTGTCCTTTTCTATGTTTTACTAATTGCATACAACAGGAGAGTGGGCTATCACAACATAGATTTTATATAAGAGTATTAGATTTGAAGTTAAATGATATACAATAGAAATTCATCTCCTTCACTTAATACTCATGTATCTATGGCTCTAAGCCTTTACATGGGAATAAAAAGGAAAATAATGTAGAATATGGTTTAAATAAGATACCAGAGGTCATTTACAGTGCTAAATATAAATATTATCTAATAAATAATAATATTATTATTTTCTACAGTGGTTATTAAAAAACTTCCTGATGCTTCAAATGTGCATTGCTCCATCAATTCACTTTCACTCTTTTCAAATATATGTGCTTAATACTTGAATGAGAAATTGGAGAGCATCAACTTTTTTCATCTCTGAGTATCTTACCTGTATCCTTCTCTTTTTTCTGTCCAAATCAATTAATATAGATCAGCCATGTCACCATCCCTGCCTTTCTTTATCAGGACCTTCCTTACAGGGTCTTACTTTAGTGTCTCTTCCCATTGGAAAAAAATTATTCCTACAATATTGATATAAGCTCAGAATATGTTACCTTTCTCTGGACAATAAAATGGCATGTGTCAAATCTGATTAAATTCCATTAGAACCATTGTGTGACACTAAGATTGCCTCTTATTCTTCTTCTCTTTTTTTAAACTAGTTTGAGAATGCTTTGTCCCAGATGGAGACTGCTCTTTCACCTTAGAATATAGAATGAAGCAACAGGGAACGGATTCCCTAAAATTTTGCTTCTCATAAAGTTAAGTGCTCAGCAGACATTTGTTTGTTAATTGACAAACCTTTCTGTTCATCTAGGTATAGTCCTTATTTTAGTGAATACTACAACCATATACCTAGTTATCTAAATCCACAATATCAAAGCCATCCTTTACCTCTCTGTTCTTCATTTACCATGTGCAGTTCATATTCTGAGTAGACTAGTGGTTAAGAACATGCACTCTGTAAATAGATCACCTAGATACAAATCACAGCTCCATAATTAGCTGCTTGGCCTTGGGAACATTGTTTAAACTCTATTGCTCAGTTGCTATATCTGTAAAATAGTACACCAAAGTATTCTAATATCTGTATTGATTCTAACTACTGTCGTCCTTATCCACGCACCCTGTCCATCATCACCCTGCATTAACTTAGGCTGTCATCATCACCAAATGGAATATTTGTTTCTTAGCAGGTACACCCAGCTCCCTTACTGGTCTTTCAAATCAATTACTTTATTGTAGCTTGAATCCTTATAAAACACAGAATTGTTTATGTCACTATTTCCCTTAAATTCCCTGAAGAGAAAGTTTGAATTCAAGATAATACAAGGCTACAGGGCTCTGCCTGATGTTCTCCCCGCTTATACGTAGAGGATTTTCTCTCATCACACTGCTTTGGATTGTAAAGGTAAGGCCACATGCAAATGCACAAGCTCCAAATGTGGAGCCTGTACCTTTCAATAGTTTGTTTCAATTTATTATTAGTTATAATATATCTTTAATACAGCAGCTGTAATATCTTTTTCTTAGAAATTAAAACAGGTGTATGGTTTATGTAGTAAATTTAAAGGGTTTGCCAATGATGCATCTCTCTTTTTTCTCCTGAGGTAAAAGTTAAATAAATATTTTGAATAAATTATTCATAATATACTTACATTGATGTTTAACTATAATAATTTGTAAAATTCTGTACAGTCAAATATACCCTAAAATTAAACTATAATTAACCCTAAGACACATATCATGTCTTTATATGTAGTTCTATTTTATGTTTGAATGCATAGATTGATTATTATATTAAAAGTACAAACTGTTGAGCATCTTTTCATGTGCTTTTTAGCCTTTTGTATTTCTTCTTTGGAGAAGTGTCTATTCAAATTTCCTGCCTATTTTTTTAAATGGGTTGCTTGTCTTTTTAGTTTCGAAATATAGGATTTCTTTATATATGCTGGATATTATATACTTAGTTACTAAATATATTCTCCCATTGAGTAGGCTGCCTTTTCACATTCTTGACAAACTCCTTTGAAGGTCAAAGGTTTTTAATTTTGAGGCATTCTCATTTCCTTCAATATGAGTTCATCAATTATAATAAATGTACCTCACTAATGAAGGATGTTGTTAATATGGGAAAGGGTTGGAGGAGGAGGGAGTGGGGCATATGGGAATCTCATATTTTTATGCAACATTTATGTAATCTAAAGCTTCTTTAAAAATTAAAAAAATCATTAAAAAAAGAAATGCTGCTAAAATATAATATGCAAAATAAATTACAAACTGTTCGCCTTTACAAGATAGTCCAATTTCTACATTTCTTTGAAAGTAATTCTTTCAAAAACTTTGGATTGAAATAGATGGAAAATTAAATGAATTTATCAATTCCTGGAAATGAAATTGATGCAATTGAATTGTATATAAATTATATCTTTTATCTCATAAGTTTTAAATAAATAACTAGAAGACATGTTACATTATTTTTCCATCTATGGATTTGATAAAATTATTTGAAAACTTTTCTATAGAATTTTCATTCTGAATTTTAAAGTTTTTGTCCTGCTATAATTCATGCAACAGTCTAGTTTTCAGGCAATAGATGGAAAACAATGCTTGTAGATTATTTATACTTTAAATTAAAATGGCTTTACCTCCTGCTGTTCATTGTCATTATCTTATCCAAAAGCAGTGGGAAGAAATCTGCCTAATATTCAATTTGTGAACGTTCATATCTTTATTTCAGCAGGGAAACTCACTGTATGAAATACAGAAACAGATGCATATCACCAGAGTAAAAAGTACGTTTACTCATTTGAAGATATTGTGAGAAGCTGGTTTTTTATCAGTTAAGTTCATTGTATTTACTCCAATATAAAACTTCTATCAGAATGACAGGACAAAACATCCTTCTGGAAACTTTAGAAAATGAATTATATCATATTTGAAAATCTATAGCCACTGAGTGATTCAATTAGAAAAAGAAGAGAAAAGCCTTAAACTATGAAAAATGTGCTTTTAAAAGGGAAACAGCAATAAAGATGATCTTATGATATCTAGTTTCATTATTCACTGGGCCATACAGTACCAGAATTGGAAGATTTCAGTGAAGCCACATTATCAAATCCCCAACATTAAGCCGGGATTTTTGAAATAGCAATCTCTAACAGATGATAATACAAATAATTTAATATTTGTTATCTCTTTTACATTGATTTTCAACTGAATTATTAAAAGGGAATTTCTATGTAGAAGGATCTTGTTATATTACGATCTAGTAGACTGTCTAAACATCAGGTTAGAAATGAAAATATATCTTTTTAGGTTAGTCAAGAATGGAGACACCCCAGTCATAGGAGGTTATTTATTTTCTTTTTTTCTTTTCTTTTTTTATACTAAAACAGAGTCTTAGCCATCAACAGCTTATACATAGGGAGTAAGAAAGTACCTTATCTTCTAATATTTCTAAATTTGGATTATTATTTATTTATTTTTTTTATTTTTATTTTTTAAAGATTTATTTATTTTATTACATATCTCCCCTTCCCCCCGCTGCGGCGACGCGCCGAGATTGGACACTGCGCAGGCACGGCTTTCCCCGCTTGTGGGCGGTCTCTGCGTCTGTTCACGGCCGGCTTTTCAGTTCGCGGGTGGCTGGCTGCGCTCCATCCGTGGGCAACTTGCCCTGCCCGTGGCGGCTCTTGCCATGTCCATGGCAGCTTCTTGCCCTGCCCACTGCGGCTCCGGCCCGCCCGTGGCGGCTTGCCATTCTCAAGGCGGTCTGCCCGCTAGGAGAGGTCCCCGGGAATCGAACCCGGGGCCTCCCATGTGGTATGCCGACGCCCTAGCCACTGGGCTATCGAGCCGGCCCCTAAATTTGGATTTTTAAATACATGAAAATTAACAAGGACTGAAGAAAAAAATTTTGAAATTCAAATTACATACACCAATGATCTTAATTATTGAATTAATTATAAAAATTAAAGTGGAAGGATGCTATTGAGCAGCAAGAAGTCTTATTTTCCTAAATTGTGTTATTCCTGCATAATTAAGGAAAAAAGAAAGCTTACAAATATGTTTTATATGGATGAAAAATAAATGCATACTTAAATATGTTTTATTGTTGCTTTCCACCTCTCGGAACTGCATATATGGAAAGAATATTTGGCTAGGAAATAAAATTCTGATTTTTAGGCCTGTCACTAACTAAACATTATGGAACTCATGTTGTTCATATTTTGGAAAATTTTTTCAGGCTTTACCATCTGTGAGACCGCCCCACTTTACATTTCAGTACATATAATCATTAGTGAATGCTCTGAGCTGGTGTTGAGTTTCTATTCTCTGATAAAATAATCACTGAATTTTCATTAATCAGTTAAGTATATAATCCTGTTGACCTAAACACTTTTCTCCAACTTTTCTTACATTTTATGACTATACCATAGAAATTATTTATGTTCTCCCATTAAGAATCAGCTCTCCAAGAATTACAGTAATTCTGCTATTATTTGCAACTTTAATATAAATTTATGTTATTCTGCAAAATATTTGATTTATTTCAGTTCCAGAATGTATAAACCTACACTATTCTGAATGGCTATATTAAACATTATACACATTTTCTTCCTTTTTTTGGTAAAATATAACTTGGGCCCGGCTAGATAGCTCAGTGGATAAAATATAACTGATAAAATGTTTTAACTTTCACAATTCTTTGTTTTCTTCCTTTTATGTGACCTGCTAGATTCATTCATTGTAAACTTATCCATATTGATAGATTTCTAAGCAAATTCTGGAGAAATGCTTCTCACTCAAGAAGTTGGACATAAAATGAAGTTTTAATTAACATTTTAATGAATGACTCCATGAAACTTATTTGCAGGGATGATGCCAATGGTGAAAACTTTGATTTACTATATAATTTGAATATTTTATACCAACAGTGATATAAAGTATCATGATTCTGTATATATAACTACAGAGTACAAGAGACACTCATCTTGATTCACTCTGATTCTCTCACGCCTGTCAGCATTTCCTGACAGTTTCTGCCAATTTTCTACGGCAAATGCTACGGTTTTGTGATGAAAAATAAAACAAAGTGAGAGAATAATAAATCAGAGACAGAAATATCACATAATTTTCTTAGTAGTAAAGTTCATGTTATCGTTAATTTTATGATTTTAATGAATTCAGTAAGAAGTTGTTGAGGAATATTTTTAAAATATTTATGTTCTTTTATTAATCCTTTCAATATTGCCTCAGAACTGTTTTTTTTTTTTTTTTTTGAAATGTACCCTATGGTTATTTATTTTAGTGCCATATAGATTGGTTTTCTCAAGTTTGTTCATGGTATTGCAATTTTTTTTTTAATTGTAACATCTGGGTCTAGGCATTTCTTAAACTCTGTATATAATATTCATGGTGTCCTAGTATAGCAATGTTTGTAAGCTGAGGAACAGCACAGGACCGTCCTCAATGATCATTCCTTGCTCCTTTCTTAGAATACTGAAGGTATAGTGTATACTTCTGATGTTTTGTGATAGACAATTAAGATCATTTCTTATAGCTTGAAAGCATCCAAGAAGGAGATAATTTTAATTTTATATAAATTACTCCAGTTATTCTAAGAAGTAAATTTATAAAGCAAAGATTGCCATGGCCCCAAAACGTGTGTAACTAACAGAGGCGTTATGCCACACTTAGGGATGTGCATGTTGGGGGTTGTGGGAGGAGTGGGGGATGGCATATGGGTACTCCTGGAATCTCTGTGTAACATGTGTGTAATCAATGAATCCTAAAAATGTACATAGATATATAAAAAATAAATAACAAAAAAAAAAAATAATAAAAAAAAAAAAAAAAAAAAAAAAAAAAAAAAAAAAAAAAAAAAAAAAAAAAAAAAAAAAAAAAAAAAAAAAGATTGCCATGATTACAAGACCAAAGAAAGTTCAAGAAAAATAAATTATAGGCTAATGTCACTTATAAAACATATATTTAAAAAATCATAAATAAAATAATAGCAAAAAATTTCAATAGTACATTAAATTACACATGCCCCTAGGGAGTTTGTGTCAATAATGTAAAAATGGCTAGCATTTGAAAATCTTTATACTTACTGTGATAATGAAAACTATTATGTTAATAGAATAAACATAATAAAGCCATAGTTAATTTAAATAGTAGCAGTATCTTTGCTGGAATACACCATCATATTATAAGAACTGAAAGTGGTTGAAGAAACAATCCTATGCATATACATAAAGTTTATATGCAATTACGACAACGTACCAAATCAATGTGGAAAAGCAACAGCATTCATAAAATGGATAGAATCCTTTTTCTCTTCACAGCTACCAAATAACCCCAGATGGACTAGCATACAAAAAAATATAACAAAATGCAGAGAACAAAATTGTTAGCAGTAGAAGAAAAGATAGATGGAAATGCTTGAAACCTTCAGGAATGTAAGGTCCTATTAATGATATGCAAAAAGTAAAAGGCAAAGGAAACATTGAAATATTTTCATCTAATTAAAAAAAAATTACATGACAAAAAGTCCACAACAGTAAGCAGTTAAAAGTCTGGGAAACAGTATTTCCAAGATATATAACACACAGATTTTTAGTAGCCATAATGTGTAAATAACTTTGAAAAATCAATAACAAATACAAAGACTAGGTAGACAAAGGATATGAATAGATACTTAGGCAGTTTTGGGAAGGAGATAAATATGAAAAGATTCTTAATGTTAGTAGTAACCAGGAAAAGGCAAAGCAAAGCGATCAGGTGTCATTTTGATTATACAGAGTGTTCACAAGTAAGTGGAGAGCTTAGTATGTATTCTCAATCATCATCAATTAAAGTAAAAACTTTTACTCTTGTTTTGGAGTTAACTCCAAATCTTATTTACCCAGTAAAACTCATCAGATATCACAACTGGAACCATGCAAAGATGGTTCAAAATAAAATATTATCCTTTTATTTTGATTTGGTAGACAATTGGTTATATGATATTTGGCAAACAATCAAGAATTGCTAAATAAATGTAACATATTTACATATTAACACAAAGAATTGTGAAATTTAAAAAGCTTTATCATCTATACTTTAGATACAATTGAATCAGCATGGACAGATCTCCATGTGATCCTTAAAATATCAACATTTAGTGGTAATGGAGAAGTATGTGAATCAGCAAAGAAGAAGAAGAAACAAAGAGAGAGGAGTTTGAAAAAACATAAGTTAATGACAGTCTGAAACCGTGGTAAGGAAACATTTTAAAGAGGACAGAATGTTCACATAAGATGAGAACTGAGAACTATGTCTTGAATTCAGCATTGTGATACTCACTGCTGACCATGACAGATTTGTTTCCTTCGATATGAAATCAGTGTTTTTCTCCCTGATGTTGGAACAATTATGACTTTTATGTGTTTGTGGAGTAGATTACAAAGAGAATATGAGTGTAGCTGCAAGAGAAAATGGATTGAATTGTTTTATGGATTTTTTTAAGTGGGAAAATGACACCACTGTAAAAAGGAGGGGTTGGCTTTAGACAGGAGCAAAAACAGTTTATCATAGTATCAGAAGAGATTAGGAATATATGAACACAGATGCAGGCAATGAGGTAGTAACTACTTACCAGAAGATAGGAGATTATTAAAATATTTTAATAAGGGGAAAACATTGATGGGATAGATTGTTGGAACTGCAGTGCCAAACAAGGTGAGTTGGAAAAATGAAGTACCAGAGGAAGGGTGCAACATTTGATATTCTGGAGGGTTTGTACATAGCAGCAAGGACAATACCTACAAGTGATCTTGGAAGTGAAAGGACCATTGAAGGAGAGGTCAGAAAAGACCATCTGATGGATACTTAGGAAAAGAAGAGTGTTGGAGAGTGTAAGACTGCACCAGTAATAAAGTCTCTAGGAAATGAGAGGGAGTAATTCAGGGGATTGTGGATGAGGACCAGAAGATAGAGAGGGTGGTATTGTTTAATAACGTGAGAGTTCAGCAGGTAGCACTGTGGATTGTGAAGGGGATATGAGGGGCAGGCACACACTTACCCCATCATCACAGTGTGAGTAAAGCTCAACAGAATGAGGAATACAGGGCAACATGCACATACCTTTTGAGAGAGACATAAGAGAACCAGGGTCCTCAGTGGAGTGCCAGGTTTACATCAGAGCAGGAAATTTCCTGAAGATAAAAGAAGAAATGTTTATGATGGAATTTCCTCCCTAAACCTCTAGGCGTTTTGTATATTTGTTGCAGCAGTTTGATATTTTTGATGAATTCCAAAAAGAAATATTGAGCTATGTTTGTAAACTGGTCTTTTCCTCTGGGCATATTAGAGTGTATTGGATTCAGAGGTTTTATTTTTACTTGATTAAATGATGATAAAGGCTTTGATTGGGCCATGTCATTAGGACTTTGAGTCCCCGCCCACCAAGGGGCAAGGACTCACAGAGAAACTGCACTGCAGAGAAGGAAGTTTGGAGTTTTAATGCTGGAGCCTGAGGAAGTAAGCACACAGAGGAGCTTCGTTGTGAGGAAGGAGAGAAGGGCCCAGGAAAAGAGATGAGCTGTTTGCCTGGTGGTCTACAGCTGGCCTTGTTGAGAGACTGAGCCCAGAGAAAAGCATGCCCTGGGAAGAGAGGAACCCAGGAAGCCTGAACTTTTGGCAGATGTTGACAGCCATCTCACTCCAACATGTGGCAACAAACTTTGGTGAGGGAAGAAACTTATGCTTTATGGCCCAGTAACTGTAAGTCTCTACCCCAAATATATACCCTTTATAAATGCCAACCAATTTCTGGTATATTGCATCAGCACCCCTTTGGCTGACTAATACACTTTTTTTTGGAAATAAAATCTGTTCAGGTTTTAAAATTAGAAAATTTTCGAAATGTAAGATATATTTTTGAATATATATGTGTGTGTGCGTATATACACAGATGCATATATTTGAACATGTAAGTATTAAAATCCATTATTTCATAAATGAATTTGCATATATACTTACTATATTTCAAGTCCTGGTCAGTAACTATGGAAAGAATGGTAAAAAAGAACAATAAATAATTTTACTCTTGAAAATATAAGTTACTGGGAAGCAGTATTACCTAAAAATTCAATAGCCAAATAATTAAGGTAATGTTATAATTTTACTGAATAATACACAGGTATTTAGGGATAAACAATATGAACAAATACATGATAAATTATTTGAACCCCTTTATAGGGCTGAGGGAAACTTGATTATGCTATTTAGACTGAGAGAAAGGAGTTAGTGTTAAAGGAATAAAAATTCAATTCAGAGATAGAATATTTAAACAGTATATAGGAAAGTAGAAAATTAAGAAATTACAAGCCTAAGACAGAGGCACTATCCCTTTTGGTATTCATAGGAAAGGAGATTAGGGCAAGTAGAGATTTAACTTTTGGGAAAACAAGGTAAGTGACATTGAGATAGTTAATTCTTAATAACTTCCATTTCCCCCTAAACAATAAGATAGGTAATCTCTAGAATTTGCAAGGTTAACTTAATTAATCATATTATGAAGACTCAGGTAACTAACTATAAATTACTTATAACAGCTGTCTAGTAATTACTAAGTAATGAGCTTTGGTATTATTATACAGTGCTGCTAAGCAAAGAATGTATTTCTTCCTACAGGATAACACCATTTGCCACTTAAAACCCTGAATCAGCAATATAAGATCTGGATTCAAAATATTTGACTATACTCAGGAATCAAAGCAAGACATTATGGCAAAATAGGTTTGGAAATATTGCATGAAGATAAGATATTATGGTCAAACCTGATGCAGAAACTAAGATCCCTACCATAGATCCTAAGAATATATATACATATACATGATGGCATTCATTAAAAATCATGAAAAAATAATAGAAATGG